>JAAIXI010000244.1:8421645-8498749 GCA_013403645.1 Heliconius nattereri | reverse complement strand
CTGAAGCTCTTCAGAAAGCACTACCGCCACACCGTTTCTACCTGAAGGTGACCCAGTGTATATAAGCCGGTAACCCTGTCCGATGTTACGAGACTTATTGCCCTTCCAGAGTGTTTCCTGGAGGAAAGCACACTGGACCCGACGTCTCATGAGTACATCTGCGAGTTCCCTGCATTGTCTGGTCAGAGAGCCAATATTCCACGTTGCAAAGCGGAGTTTCCGTCTGGGTACTAACATCTTTAGCCGTGCCCGTACATGACACGGTAGCCCTTGCCCACTTGTCGCAGGTGTAGGGCGATGTGCCTGCGCGTCGTTTTGCGGCGACGCCCTAGCCGTACCCAGTCTCTTATTGTGTCGGTCCATTTAAGTGGCGGTTGGCGGTTTTAAATGGAGCGACTGCCGTCTGACCTCCAAAACCCCTTGTGGGGAAAAACCGAGGGGAGGGAGAATAGAAGAAAGGATAGGTAAAAGAAGGGGGGAGCTAAGGAAAAGATGAGAGGGGGAGGGGACACCATTCTCCAGTTTTCCGCGTTGTCCACACGCCGACGGCATCCGTGCTAGCCATAAATTCTTAAGAGTGATCAGATGCCTGTGTTGTGCGACCTAAGTCCTTCATTTTGCGTAACAATTGGGTTGGTTTTTGCGATCCTAGTTCAAGTTCTGACACTAGCTTCTGAAATTGTCGCTCCGAGCTTTCTTCATAGACCTGCAGTAACACACACACACTGCACGCTTATATATCTAAAAGCACATACCCGCGCAGGCATGCATACACATACTCACACACACATACTCTCTCATACGCATAATCACACATACACATACTCACATATTCACAAACTCACATATTCACAAACTCACATATTCACAAACTCACATATACACATACTCACACATACACACACTCACACTTACACACACTCACACATACACATACTCACACATACACATACTCACACATACTCGATGTTACTCTGGACGTGATAATTACGCTTTTTTGATAAATAATGTTATAAGTTTAGTTAGGTTTTTTCTTTTTTTTGTTTCGACGATCTTGAAAGATTATATAGTGTTTCTTGTTTTCCACTTTATGTTTATGCACTTTATATTTATAATATTCAATTGATAACTAATGCCTCAAATGTCTTAAACGTCATTATAATTTTTTTAAGGGGCAAAGACGCTGGTGGCTGTGACACAGTTTATACTAGTACGGCTACCAACGCACTCCTCTTCACTCAAGAGGCAATTTGTAAAATTTAAGTTGATTTCAATAAATATATTTAGAATTTTTTTTTTTTGAATATCTTGTATCTATCCGTCGCGGGTGGCGATGTTAATATATCGCTTACTTGTTGAATAGCATCCCTCCCGAGTTTGGCCACGACTAAGTTGTATTTATTTTCCTCCCCTTGTTTTTGGGGTGCCATCACTGACTCAAACCATAGTCTGGGCATATCTACCCAAAATTCCGGTATCTTCGCTGAAACACTAATCATTGCTACACCGCAGCTTGTTATACTTGATTTTTCTTCTTCCGTCATCTTACTGCTTTCCTTCTTCTGCTCACTATCCGATATTGGAGAACTCGCTTTTACTGATAATTGAGCACCAAACATTATACTTCACTGTTCCTAGTCGGGGTCACCAATGTGGGACCTCACCTTACGTGTTTAATAAAACCACTGAGCCTATTGGTATATATATATATATATTATAATGTAACACGTGTGTCTCTTGGCTAATCTAATACATGGCTTGCGGCGGACTGGTGCCACTAAATACTTATTCACATTATTACATCACACATACGCATACATAGCCCCTACACGCATACATAGCCCCTAGCAGTCTTTTCTTTCTAGTAATTGTTATAGACTTACATGACAATACCTAAAATCATCTTGGATGTCTGCCTAAAAATGTATCCAAATCATCCTGGATGTCAGCTGGCTCTTCCGAGTACTCAATTGTTCGAAAATCTATTTGACCTTTTGTTATGAGAGTCTTGCATAAATTGTATTTCTTTACGCACACGCAGTTGACTGTAAAGAGGTTATTTGTGGGTTCGATTCTCATGTGGGGGAATTATTGTCCTTATTCTGTTATGACAAGGGACCGCTTTTTCTATAATCTAATTTAACTTTCTAAAAATATTTTAGATTCATTAATGTAATGAATCAAAAAAATGTGTTTTAAGGCTTTATAACAATGCATTTATACTTGCTACCTATATTTAACATAGGCACATCAAGTGGAAAATAATGATTGATAACTTTAAACGATACCTACCCAACCTCCTCCCCACCCGTCACCCGATAACAACAGTACCGAGAAAATGATTTACAAAGCTGTAAAATAGTGTAATAAAATTACATTTTTACACCCAATAAAATATGTAATAACCTATGCAGTATGCAGCTTTGGCCTTTGTGGCAAATTTGAATAGATCCTTTTGCGGCAATGAATTCCACTCTTCCAGAATATTTCTACAACGAAACACAGCAGTAGGCAGGTAGGCTACACTGAAAGGGGGAACGTCGTTTTAAAGAAGGAAATGTTTCCTTTGTTTTTATAAAGATATCTAAACTGTGATAATATGTATATAATATAAGTAGGGCAGCGACTGACGGCGGCAGTCACGCGCTCGACCTGCGACCTCCGTGCGAGGCAATACGCTGATATTATGTTTGTTTATATAATGGGATTACCAGGTTAATGTTATTATTCATAATACATCTGCGCAAGCAGTACCGACTCAAATATCTGCCCACTGCAATATGTAATTACCTAATTACTAACATTGTTAGAAAAATGTATTACTTTTTGATGTAAAATTGTTACTCTTAAATAGTTTACCTAATTATTTATATAAAAACAATTTAATTATCTATCTATATATATTTGTATTTTATTAAAAGAAAACGACAGGCTGGTGTTAGTCTTAAACAGCAATAGTTTTCTTACTATAAACTTATTTATGATTTTATTATAAAATTTCATATGAAATTTTGTGTTTCGATGTGGAGTTTTTACGACAACACGAATATTGCTGATAAGTGTTTGTTTTTAAAAGAATATTTAAGGTGTACGGGGGCTCGGCAGTTTAAGGCTCTTATAATTTTAAACTATCTACAAATTTTTGTGTGATGAAAGTGGGTCTTTTGGCAGTAATTTAATGTGTGAAATATGCGGTTTAACTAAAGCTTAATTTTTACATTAATTTATTTGTGGACCTCTTGTTTGAACCCTACTTCGTCATAAAATTTAACTCTGTTTCTAACTTCGTGAGTTTGTGGCCCCTATTTCGAGTCAAAAGATTTTACTCCGCGAGTAAAGTTTTATAATAAAAAAATAAACACCTTTATAGGTTTTTTGTAAAGAATTTGTAAATAAAAAAAATTGGTTAGATCAGCTTAAAACATTAAAACTTTTATAACAAAAATTAAATAAATCATCTTCACGCTGTATCCCGCTCACAGCAGGGTAGGCAAAGGCACCCTGGTGTTTTTAAGACACTCCGTTCCCCACTTTTTGCGGAGTTCTGGAGGCATATTATGTTAAGTGGCAGAACTCAACGCCGCACTTTGCCTGAAATATAAATTTAAATAAATATTTTCTATTTTCTATATACTAAGTATTTCTATTTTCATCTCCTCGAGTGGGGATCGAATCCACCACACGTCGGTTTTAGTCACACTTTGTACCCCTGCGCCACGACTGGCCTCAACTTTTATAATTTACAAATTATAAAAGCTCAGTATTAAAAAAAAACTACATTTTTGAACTTTTATATACTTTTTTTATAAAAAAAAATATAAAGAGGCTCAAAATTCAAGTTTAATTTTTTGTAGCTAGCTATGCCAGTTTATAGAACTATATATTTCGCTAATGGCTTTCATTTTCACAACCAGTTTAGTATATTCTTGAAAAAATAAAAAGATTTTTATTTAGACTTATAACGAGACTAGGATAAACAATATTAACAAAGACAGAGAAGTCAATGTGTTGATTTTACATAGATTTATTTTTCACTAAGTTAGAGAGAATAATGAAATGTAGTGGATCTTGTTTCGTGTTACTGATTTTGGTAACTTCCGCACTTCTGTTTATTCAGTATTTCTAAAGTGATCATTAACTATCATGTATATTCGAAAAAATATTCAAAAATAAATTATAAAGGTTGATTAAAAAACAAAGTTGCATTGGCAGTACCTATACGAATTTAGCTTAAAATTATCAATTCAGGTTACCTTTAAAATAGTCATATATTTCTATAGAAATTTAAGTGAACAAAATATATACCGAATTTCGATCGCGAGAAACTTTAATAAATACAGTAACTGATTGCTAAAAGTAACTGAAGCTTTAAATTTAAATTATCTCAATTATAACATAAATATAAATTTATTAAAAAGTATCTAGGATTTCCCTATTTCGGTAGTAACACGAAATAGCGGATAAATAAAATGACTGCTATTTCGTGAATCGATTTATTGCAATTTTAAAAGAATTTTATGCTTCCATCTATTTTTTTTTCAATAAAATGTTTTTTTATAGAATACAAAAAAACCATATATTCAATGTTTTATTCGAATAACTTACCTTTGTCTTTCTACAACCTTAAGAAATTCTTACGCTGGTCTTACGGTGGTAAGCAACGCAGACACGTTACACTGCAGTTCGTAGCCAAGTCTACGTTTAAAATGTCGCTATACGCTTAATATTAAAATATAATTATCATTAAAATATTGCTACTTATCGTTACTTTTTAGACAATTGAAGGTATAGAGATTATATACCAATATATAGTTTAGGTAAATAATACTTAAATTGCTTATTATTTTTGTCAGAAGCAAAACTCACGAAACGACGTACTAGCACGAAGTTATCGTCACTTACCTTACCTCTTATCTTGTGGTCCCCACAGTCGGTTAAAGAGGTCACAAGCACAACTCCCCACTCGCCGTGAGTCACCTTCAGATGTTTTGGGTGTCTTTGTTGTATATTGGATTGTTTACCGAACATAACAAACACGCTACTCATTATTGACAATGCAGGTCGCCGACCGCCGAGCGCCACTCGCTCGTACTTTGCACGATGAAGTATAACGTTACCCCGCTCACAGCAGGGCAGGGAAAGGGAACTCCGTTCCCCACTTTCCTCTAAACTCTGGAGGCATTTCGTGTTGAATGGTGGAGTTCCATGCCGCGCCTCGAGCCAGATTACACTCCAGGGATCTTCCTACCCACATATAGTGGGCCTTGGCAACCAAGGGTTCCGTACCAATGTCATGTTTTTCCATGAAATACGCACATACATAATACGGATTTTTTTAGTATATTTGTAATGTAAATTATGTTGACACTTGACTGTGGCGAGGCGCAAGAAGTATGTAGAGACCAGTAGGTTGCATGAACCTGGCGTGAACCTAAGTTAAGTTATTGTAAGTACTCTCTTCCACGGGAAATAGATACTCTATTGGTCTGATTACGTTTCTAATTTCATTTTCATATCTTTTGATTAGAAATTAAACATTTTATGTAACCTTGAAAAATTATTCATGCGTGTCACTGGAAATATTCATCAGTCATTACTAACTGATGGCCATGAAAATGTGTTAGAAAGACGTGATTAAATGATTTTTAAAATTAATTAAATAATTAGTTGTGCAGTTGAATTAATTACGCACAAAACGGATTTGTTACACCTTCAGGAGGGTCGTCCTCCGGAGGCCGCGGTGAACGTGGTGGAGAGAACGGAGTGTCTTAACACAAGGTTCCCTCTGTCTACCCTGCTGTGTGCGGGATACAGTACATAATATATCTATAAGTACACGCTAAGTACTTAATATATACTTATAATAAAATAGAATTACAAAAAAATTAGGAGAACATTTAATAACGTAATATAATCAATAATATCGTACGGACTGCCCAACTACTGTGTTAGGTATGGCAAGAGATCAACTTCCACTATCAGTAAGAACACAATAACATTAAAACGCTATTACCAACAAGTATTAACTATGACAGTGAAATATAATATATATAAAAGGACTTATATATACTCTATATATATAAGACGACGTACAAACGTCGAATTTGGACAGATGTTTACTTTCGTAATCTGGACATCCATGAATCCAAGGGATTTTGAAAAATTATCAACCTAAAGGGGTGGTTACATATAATAAGAAAGTAAAAATGGCGCGTCTGTACATTGAATATATTTACAAAACTAGCGACCCTCTTGCGGTTTCACCCGCTTTTACTACTGGATTATTCATATAATGTATGTTCGCAAAGCACTTAAGATAATGTGAAAATTAATTAAACCCTAATGCAACCCGCATTTTCGTAGTTTCAATAAGGATTTTCCAATTGTTTTACACAGCAAGGATTTTTTAGTAGGTCGCGGGCCGCCCGCGTGGCAGGCGAGCATTCTGCCACTGAACCACCGATGCGTGTAAGGCAGGCGGGCGCGGCGGACGCATGGCGAGTGGCGAGCCGTTTCGCAGCAAGGACTTTTTGATATTGTAACAACCTCTAAAGTACTTATTAAAATGAAAAACAGTTTTGATCTACATTAAATGGCCAACGTAACTAATATATTATATGCTGACAGTAAGGAATAAGTGAAACTTGAGTAACATACAGCTGGTGTGTCAACGGCGGGATGTGTCAACAATTAAATGCGTTTTTCTGTAAAACTATTCGCAATTTCGAAATAGTGTAAAAAGCAAATCTTATCTGAGTTTAACGTAGAAAGTTAATAAAGTATTTTAAAGGATAAGTATTAATACCATTATGGAAAAATATGACTCAATAAAAAATATATTAAAATTATTATTTTTAGACCGAAAAATGATCACTACACTTTATCCTTAAAAGATACGAATATGCTGTCGCAGACTTTTTTGTAGATCTTATTAAGAGGAACAATACTCCAGTACATTATTTTCATGTAGTACTTACCATTAAAGCAGCGCATGCTCGAAAGTGTCTCAACGGGTAGGACTTTATACACATTTATCTTATTTATGTTAACTTACATAAGAATGTACAAATAATCTATACTAATATAATAAAGCGGAAGAGTTTGTTTGTTTGTTTGAACGCTAAGATCTCTGGATCTACTGGTCCAATTTACTTTGTTTTTGTTTTGTATGAAAGCTGCATTCTTCAGAAGTGCTATAGGCTATATAACATTACATTACACATATATACTAATAAATTAAAATACTTTCTAACTTGACATGCAATTTATTCTGCCTTGTTAATAACAACCTTCGTTGCTAAGGAACGGTTTGCAAAGTTTGTTTGTCGTTTTAAGAAAACGTAACGCAAACGTACCCTCTTTTACACCAGTTCGCTGACAGTATAATAAATAACGATAGCTGCTGGTAGTGGTTGGCACATGACGGCGGCTACCGCAAACTAGGACGTCGTACCGCGCGGGTCAACTGAACAGTACCCCAGGGATAGCGAGGTAAATGTTGTTTCAATTTTGACCCGGTTTTTAAATAAGATAACTTGTAAAACAAAACCATTTTGTTTTTGTGCTGCCATCAAAATTTACAAACGTAGCACTTGTGGCACGCGTGCTATTGGTTCGCCATCCCTGCTCTAGACAGCGCCCCGTAGTACGCGGCGGTGCGCGAGCCATATGGACTTAGATATTAATGTGTGCCAGAAATCCGTAATCAAATGTTTACTTTAGTTATTTTCTACATTTTTAAAGTGTTATTCCACATTTACAAGAGAAAAATACTTTTTAGAAAACATAAAAAATTTAATGTAGCGGGATTTGAAACTACGCCTCTTAGAAACTTTGATCGTACCTACGAGTACCTATATCAATTACTAATGCAAAAGCTCTCCCTCTATGGTGTATCACACAGCAGGGTAGGCAGTACTCTCCGCCAAATTCTGGAGGCATTGCATGTTGAGTGGCGGGACTCAACGACGCGCTTTGCCTCGACACCAGAGCGAAGAAATGAAAATATAAATAAATATTTAAGTGATTTCCTCGAGTGGGGATCGAACGCACAACCAGTCGATTTTGCAGCACACTTTACAAAATGGTAATTTGATTTAAATGTTATCTTCTAAATAGATCTTGTTTTGTTACAATCTAAAAAAAGATCAAAGAAATTCCCGTTTTATCTGTGGTTCCTCAAGAATCTCATTTAGGCCCATTCTTTCTATTATTGACATCGTTGGCTGTTTCAGAAACTCGACACCATATCTTTTTGCCGATTTAACCTTAAAATATATACGAACTGTTACCTCGTTATCTGATTCATTTTATATACAAACTTATACTTTGACTTATTGCTATTATCTGAATAGATGGATGGATATAAATATTTAATTTTAGGACATTTATTAAATGTACCTAATTGTAAACAAAGTCTACCACAAATCTTAAAATAATCCAATCTGAACGTTGTTTAAATGGCATAAAGCTTTAGGAAGTTAATTTAATTAATGGTATAGGCAGTATTTTAGGCACAAAACTTACTTTCCTATCACACATTAATAAAATAAAAAATCTTTATAAGTCTAAGAATTCATCATACGTAGCTACACTTCAAAATGATTTCTTGCAGTATCTACTTGCAAAGTGTCCATGCTGTGTTAACGTTCATGTGGTTATATACAGGCAGAGTCTGTGCTCCTTTTATGCGAATCTATATGTTATAGGGAAAAACATTTTAAACCCATACCTAAAAGAATTAGCAAGATTCATTAATAGTTTAGTTTTCCGTTTTTTAAAGTCGATTGGAAAAATGCAACGATTGAGGAATCTCATTTCTGGCTTAAATGCTTTTAACAATGTTTTTCCTTGTAACTATTACAGTAAAAGTTGGTATTACAACTACGTTGACCATCTTTGGTCTTCATCATCAGTTCACGTCATCAAATTGTGCTTAACTTTCTTTACAAATATACCCAAATCCTTGTAAATGTGCCTATAAAATTTAAAGAGTTCCCTCGATTTCTCCAGGATCACATCATCAGATTCGGACTTGGTCACCATGGGACCACCTTTTGAAACAAAAAAAGAATTATTCAAATCGATTCAGGCGTCTTCGAATAATCGGTGAACATAAATAAAAAAAGATTCCGACGAATTGATCTCCTCCTTTTTTTGAACGTCGGTTAAAAACAGCTGTATGATCTTATGCTGAACCTTAACTCTTCAACATAGATAGATATCGTTTTAGTTAAAAAAATTACAGTCGTCTCAGAGCGTCTCTCACGCAGTCGTCGCAGTGACGAGACACACCAACACCTGTGTCTATTACTCTGACGATGGCGGTGACGCAATAGGCAACTTCATCAGCCGAGCGGTGGGCGCTTCATTTACGGAGGTGGTGGAGGCGAACCTAAAAGGGGCAATGTCACAAAGAGATGATAGGGTGACAGAGGCACTGATCCAAAAACTTAAGGAAGGCGTTCTGCATAAGCCAGGCCAAATCTAATAGGCGAAGGTGTTCTATACATGTATAAAGTAATTATATAAAAGATAACTATATGTAATGTACTATAATAATATAAATTAAATAAGTTATATATGTTAATAACATTTAAAAAAAAAAAAAATGTCGGTAGGGGTCTCATCCAACCCCTCTAGTTTAAGCTCTAGATATAAGTACAGTTTAAATTGTCCCAAAATTCTAGTACGCGACATTAAAATAACTTCCATTTAATAAAAAAAGGCACGGGCAACTATGCGCCCGTGGATGTAGCTGTTAAAATAAAATAAAAAAAAAAAAAGTAAAAAAATTACATGTTATTGATTCTGATATATGAAAAAAATATTCTTTATTCTGGTCTTAGTCCCTACTAAGATTACACCAGTACATTTTTATATAGATTGATGATGGATTACTTAGCTCTCATCGGGTGAACAATAGGGATCATAATTATATAATTGTATTTTTTTAACATACAAATAATATGACAAAATGAAACACATCATAATATCACAATATCTTTTATAACATAATTACGAACTTATCTACTACGAGCTACACTAGCGGGTAGGAGGCGGAGGAGGCGATGCCGCAGTGGTTGTCGCGGCCGCGTGCCATCTTGATGTACCCCAACTCGCCCCACGAGCGCCCCCACGAGTTCTTCACGAGCCAGTAGTCGCCGCCCTCCTCGTCCGTGCCGTAGCCTACCACCAGCACCTGCGTATGTAAGACATTGCGTGTTACAGAACTTAAGCTACATGTTGTTTCACGGCAGCATGACGGTATCATTTCTCGTTTGGTACGCGAACATAAAAGCAACGTTTTCTCATCGTTGCTTTTATGTTCGCTGTTTTTTTAATATATGTATATATATTATACGTATATTTAGTATATATCATTTCACTGACAAACAATTAATCCATTGTAATAACTCGCAATTATATTAAAATAAAAAGTATAATAAGAGAAACTGTGTTAAATGGGTTTATACCTTCTTCTTTCCGGCAGTATTCCCGGCTATTGCCAGGGTCTGCCTTCCTACTCAACCTACTCCACTTTGCACGGTCTTTTGCGTCTTGGGTGGTTAGACAATTGGCTCTCATGTCTTGCGTCACGTTTTCTAACCAGCGTTTCCTTGGGCGTCCGGGAGGTCCCACTCCAGGAACTATTATAGCAAGGCCCTTGGATCCGACATAGTCCTTAGGCCGGCGCGTAACGTGGCCAAACCATCTCAGGCGACGCTCTTGGAGCTTATCCGCTACGTCACGGACCCCAAGACTACCTCGAATGAATGTGTTGCGTATGTGGTCAGACCGCGTTACGCCACACATCCGCCTCAGCACCTTCATTTTAGTAACGTGAAGCTCCTGAGTGTGCCGAGATAGTGCTGGCCAACATTCGCTGCCATATAAAAGAACCGGTCGGATGATGCTCTGGGCTGGATGCTCCAGCTCAAGGGGCTGATATACATATCAGCCCCTTGAGCTTGTGCGGTATTCTGCGGTTGCAGACCAGACCAGTGACCTCCCGCCATTTGGCCCAGGCAGCGCGCATCCGGCCATAGACATCGTGATCGATGCCTTCAGACTCGTCCATAACGGATCCAAGGTACCTGAATTTTTCCGACTTAACGGCTGGCTCAGGACCTATAAGGATAGTGCTCGAGCCCGGGCTCCCGTAGGCCATGTACTCGGTCTTCGAAACATTTAGTTTAAGACCGCCGTTCTCAAGCGTACCCTTCCAGAGGTTCACTATACGTTCCAGAGTCAATCGGTTCTCGTCAATGAGTGCTATGTCATCGGCATACATGATGATGTATGCCTACATATTGGTATGCATACCCAAGTAACAAGGGCTCGACACGACGCCATACAGCCTTCCTCGCTATGTACTATTATCAAAATGAATTCGAATATATTTTCTCCACTCTAATCAGTGGCTCCCGAGTTTAAGATAAATAATGTTTCATTATCATCATGTCGGCGGCGAGTCAAAGTCAGAGGCAACCCACAATTTACTAGTTTGGACACTACAGTTAACGTAGAACGGTGTAACGAAATTTTATTTCAACAAGTCAGTCAGTCAGTCAGACAAGACTAATCAATCAGAAATGATATTAAAAAAATATTTAAGGAAACAAAAACCCCGACTGCATAAAACTAAGAGTAGTCTATATTTTTCAACTTTCTCATTGTATTATTTTTATACGGTAATGATAATCATATACCTTTTTGAAATCCTCGTATTGAGCTTTTGAATTTGATACCCATTTGAACACTTGGGCTGCTAAAACGAATCTAAGGACACCTCAATTATGTAAATCCGTTCAGCGGTTCTGGAGATATAAGGTTTAAATAAAGAACAGAAAAACTATAAGGTAATAAAGAATATCACATACATACATACAAAACAATCCTTAGCAGTCGGGAAAAAATAATTGGTTGAAAATTTAGGCACGCCTGAATCGTATTTATATTACTAAAGTGTATTTAAAGAGAAGTGGTTGGAATTTTTAGTAAAATTATATATTTATTATACACTGAATACATTGTAATTTCTTAGATATACGTGTTTTCATATCTACCCGTGCGGTAGGTCAGACTAATAGCTCACCCCGTGGTCCAGGTTCTCACTGGAGCACTCCTCGTCGAAGTAGACGCCAGAGGAATAGAGCTGGAAAGACTCGTGGCTGGCATCGATGGCGACGGCGACGGGCCCCACCGTAGCGACGGCCAGGCGCAGGGAGTCCTCGTCGCCGGCTGGCACGTCCACGAAGCCCACGTCCTCCGCGCCCGCGTTCTTGGGGTTGTACCTGGGGGGTTGTTGAAATAACGTCAATAAACAATCATCTACATATACTTAAAATAAAATCGTAGGAGGGTCGGTGTCTGTACTTACTTAGAAGATATTTAAAAAAAAAATATTGGGAAACTTTATTGACGTAATGGAACCCAAAACAATGATTTGATGAATGAAACAATGATGATGAAAATTTTTGTCTGTTTATCTGAGCGTTTGTTATCGCTAATCTCAGAATCGGCTTATCCGATTTAGATGCGGTTTTCACTATTGGATACTGGCAAGTCCGAAAACATATAGGGTTTATTTTATTACAATCGGTTCATAAATAAAAAATGTTTGTCAATTTAAAGTACTTAGTTCTACAAATTTGCTAATTGTATACAACTGTATTGACTGAATCTTTAGTTTTCAATTTCTTTATTAATATTTCTACTTCAAACGGGCGTAGCCCAGCACGGACCCACTAGTTCAAGTATATATCTTTAATATTTACGATAACAAAAGTAGGTTAGTTACCTGCACTTGTCGTCCACGCCCTCATAAGGATAGCTCTTCTCGGTGTCGATGCCGCCGTTGTCCTTAATATATTTGAAGGCGTTGTCCATGAGGCCGCCGTTGCAGCCGTTGTTGCCATACGCAGACGAGCAGTCGATCAGGTTCTGCTCCGACAGGGACACCAGGAAACCCTTCTGACGGAAGTGTTGTCCCTCGAGGGCCCCCGTCTGTATATATGCAATAAATAGATCACCCTTGACTCATTAGTAATAGAAAATGATAGCTTAAATGTTAAGCATTACATTGATCTCGTCTCCACCGACAAAACAATGGAAAAGAACTAATATTTAACGTTTGTCTGGCCGAAACTGAGACCAAAGCCGAAGGTTACTTTGCGGTTTCGGCTGAAAACCTTCTCTGGCTATACCTACTATAATATAAAATAAAACTACAACCAAAACCATTATGAAAATTATATCCATTGATGTTCATTTAATTGTAATAAATTATAACTAATAGGTACTTAATAATTAAAAAGTAGTTAGTAGTATTGCATTGCATTACCACCCGCCCCAACAAAACGCGGCGTTCAGGTCCACAACTCAACACATAGTGTCGCGGAGTGTGAACGGTAAATGGACCCCTTAACTTCAATCAAACCGTATTACCATGCAGTGCAGCAGGCCGAGGAGTGAGGAATTACATTATGTGTACAACACAGTCCGCTATTTGTTTTTTAGTAATCTCTTCTCTATATATAATAAAACAGTAAAAATGTTATGTCTGTACATTTAGTATTTTTGACTGAAATGGATAGAGCGACACTTAAAAACAATAATAGAATGCAAAAATTTTTTCATTTGTCTGTCTGTCTGTATGGATGATCACGTTAATCTCCGAAAGTACTGAACCGATTTACTTCAAACTTTCACCAATTGCTTTGTTTTAACTCAACTTAACATCTAAAGTTTGTTTCATCAAAATCGGTTCATTAAAAAAAAGTTATCGGCATTTGAACGAACTCAAGGCATGAGTTTGTCTTATAATAAATCTGTATTTTTTTTCCCGGCTCTCAAAACAAGGAGGAGGTTTTCAATTAAATATTTTCGATTCAATATTCAAATCATTTATTCGGTTAATTATTTTAGATTCGATTTCGATATTGGATTATTTGATTCGACTTGGGTATGTTTTGTAATATGCAATCATTACAGTTAAGGCTGTTTCTGAACGAGTAAATTAAATAATTCATTGATATCGACACATTTGACTGTCAGTCAATTCTGTTTATTAAATGAATAATCATAATAATAATATGCTTAGACTTGGTCTCCCTCCTAAATTTACTCATTTCATTTTTAATCTCTTTTCCGGCAGATCTATTCGAATCAGGCATAAGGCAACCTTTTTCCTCCTAGAACTCTTTGGAATGGCCTTCTTTAGGGCTCCGTACTGTGCCCTCTTTTATACCCATTACTTAGATAAATCAGTTGATAGCTTTTGCAATATTTTGCAATACGCAGACGATATTGTGTTGTATTTTAGCTCCAAAAACATTGTCGAAATTGTAAGTAGACTTTAACAGTGCTTTATATTATTTAGGTGTTTGGCTATCTATGCATGGGTTATCATTATCAGTCCCTAAAAGTAGTGTGGTTATTTTTACACGTAAAAGACATATCCCTGTGGTCAATATTGTCTATAACAATCAGAGTATTCCGGTTCTTAACTGTGTCAAATTCTTGGGTGTGCTTTTAGATTCTAAACTGTCTGGTTCACCACATATGGAATATGTGTCCGAAGAGTGTGAAAAAAATTTTCAAATTTTACGTGCAGTATCGGGGGTTTGGTGGGGTTCCCATCATTTTACGTTAAAACTGTTATATAACGCCATTATTCGTAGCCATTTTGATTATGCTTTTTTCTTGTTAGATTCATGCTACAGGTCTGCTTTGACCAAATTAGATAAAATTCATTATAAGGCTCTAAGAATCATCTTAGGTGCTATGAAGTCATCCCCAACAAACGCCATGCAAGCGGAAGTTGATCCTCCGCTTCACCTTCGTCGCCAATACCTTTCTGATCGTTTTATGACTTAAGTCCTACAGTCTTCTTCTCATCCTCTGATTAGGTGTCTTCATCGTATGTCACGTGTCATTAAGTCCCCATGGCACTTTCCCTGTATCTTAAAAAGCTTCTGTAAATTTTCATCCCTTTCAACTAGTATTTTCTCTTCTCCTATTCGCTCTTTATATTCTATTTCGTTTAGTGCGCTTACGTATAATGCTTCTGTATTAACGAGCCTGGGTATTGTGAAAAATGATCCAGGTGCTAATATAAAATTTCGAATTTGTTTTGCTAAAAATTGGCCAGATTACATAGGCATATTTACAGATGCATCTAAGTCTCCTCATAGTTCCAATGTTGGGGCTGCTTGTTGGCTTCCTAAATACAAAATTATATTAAGTTTTAAATGCCCCCCAAAACTTCTACCTTTTCTGGTGAATGTATAGCTTTGCTTGAAGGCATCTTATTCGCAGAATCGCACAATTCAAAAAAAAAAAGTTTTGAGATTGCTTGCGTGCTTTACAATCTTTGTTGTAATCTGTTGTAATCTGGACATCCACTAAGGGATTTTGAAAAATTTTCACTTTAAAGGGGTGAAATAGGGGTTGAAAGTTTGTATGGTTTTTTTTTTGAAACGGCACCGACTTTTATAAAATTTGAAATTTAGACTCTTAAAAACATTTCATTGAACACATATTTCATGGTTTATTAGAATTCACCCCTAAATAAGCGAAGCTGCGCGCGTCCGCTAGTTTTATATATTCCCATGACCTATTGTCATTGTCAAAATTTGATTTAAAGTCTTCATGGATTTTTTTTTTGGAATAAAATAATCAATATTAATAAAAGGTAAATATTACGCTTCTATCCAACTGGAAGTTCCAACCTTTCCGTGGTTCTATCGATATAGGCGCGCCAGTAGATCTGTGACATCTACTATTTGTAGACTACGCCTATCTAGCTAAATTAAGGGTTAAAGGGTTAATTCTATTTGTGAGTGTGGCTTGGAGGGTTCTACGGACCACGTTCTAATTAATTGCCCAAAGCTTCTGTATTCTTTGTATGATATCCTTCCTCCTAATGTTCATCGTCCTATTAATGTAAAATGTATATTACCTTTAGTTTTTAGTCCNCGCCAAAAATGGAAAAAAAGCTGATAATGGTGAGTATTTCTTATTCACTTACTAACTTAAGGCACTTAATATGTATAGTTTTTTAATCTTGATTAATATTCGATTTAAGCTTAAAATTTCTGTAGAACAATATAGTCCTAATTATATTATATATATATATTATATTATTATTATATATATTTATATATATATTAGTTCATATTTCCTCTCAAAATTTACTGAACCACATCATTCGTGTGTTTTCTACTATACGTGACAGATTATTTTGCGCCTGTCATCGCAAAATCAGGCCATTAAAATTATATATAATAATAATAATAATCATGTAGTTGACGCGGGTCGCTAGTCTTCTATAGCAACAAATACATTTCATAACTTATAATCGTAGAAGTGACCCTCTAAATATCAAACGAAAATAAGTAAATATATATTGCAAAATATAATATTGCATATTGATATACAGTATACGAGTATATCAATATGCAATATTACACAATAAAAAATCCTTTAATCTAAATATAATAAATGTAAAATAATCTAAATATAATAATTTATATAAATATTAATATTTAGAACAAATAATTAGAACAATTTTGGTATTTATAAGTAATTATAACTATTTTATATTATATGACTATATAAATCACTTGTTATATTTGTTTAATTCTATTGATGCTAACGTACATAATATAACATTAACCTAGCCTTGTAAGGAATGCCAACAAGTACTCACGGTGCTGAAGGACCAGCAGGAGCCGCACTTGCCCTGGTCCTTGACGTCGGTCACGGCGCCCTGCTCGCGCCAGTCCACACGCGCGGGCGCTGCCACATTGGCGGCCGCGATGTAGGCCGCGCCGCGCTCCGCCGCACCCTTGCGCGCGTACAGGGCCTTGTTGTGCCTGTCACACCAACACATCGGCTCAGGATTTATGAAAATGTTCGCAAGCGCCGACTGACAACTAACCACATCATGATTTCACACGCTTAGCCAGATTTTGCTTAGGACGCCATACTTTAATATCTTCGTCATTTTTGAAGATAGAACAAAACTTTTTATATATGTTGATAACAAAAAACGTTGGTGTGACTAATTAAGAAAAGAGAGAACTGCTTTATAAGTCACTTTATAATACACATTTAAATATGCACTATCTAAGTATTTCATATTAAATTACTAAGCAAACTACAATTTCTCCAAATTACAAGAAGGACAATAACAAGGACCAATATCGCATGTTTCGTGTACATCCTGTGTTCCTTTCTCTCTCGACGAGCACCAATAAAAACCAGGTCAACGGGAAACACAACTTATAAAAGTTGACAAACTTAATAAGAGATATGCATCTATATATTTTATATAGTATGTATATGTATATCGACATATATATTTGTTTTAATTATGTATTTATATGTTATAATATAATATGTGTATTTTGTTTTGTCTGTAATTGTACTATGATCTCACCCGCTACTTATAACTCATCCACTTCCACTGGTTGGCTGGAAGAGATCTCTTATAGAGATAAGTCCACCTTTGTCAACTAAATGTATTTTATTGTTTTCTTATGTATTTTTTGTGCAATAAAGAATATTATATTAAAGAATATTATGCACTAATTTTGAACGAAATATTACTATGTATCCCTAGCGGGGTATTCACGAAGAACGGGGTGTCTGCGTCCTCTTTATCCTCGTCCACTGTCATCAACCGGAGAGTCCTCATGCTTTTTATTTGACCTTCCTCCAGTTTAATATTGTATATTCAATATGATCAACCGAGGTCTCCTATACCTCTCTTGCCGCTTCATCACTCACTCGTTCGATGTTACCGGGCGGACCAAATCAACGGAGCACGTTTTTCTTCATTCTCACCGGCACATCAACCCTTGAAGACACCGACCGCGTCTCCGCATAACAGCGTCGGTGCCAACACTGCATTGTGTACGGCCAAAGATGCTGCTGCGCTGTGCTGTACCATTAACACTGTTGCCTGTATGTATCTTCCATCTCTATTGAACATACTTCCTAAATATACCACTTTATTAACTAGTTCTAACATCTTACCATTTTCATTCAAAATAAGAAGCTACATGTCGAACAGTTTACCACTAGTTCACTAAAGTTAATGCCTCAGACCTGAGAAGAACCGGCCAGTAATACCTTTGAGACAGTCTGGAGCGAGCATTACATTCCCAAGGCGCGTTATCATTTCGTCTTTTCTTTATTTGTTTCCATTACCAGAACTTTAGTCTTACTCGCATACAGACCTTCATTAGAGGGGTGACTAATAGCAAGTGCAACTCGCATTCTGATGATGCAATGAGCACTACAAATATAAGTGTAATTATTTATTCTCTAAGAAGTATATGTAAATCTTTACTTTTCGGAAGTTTTCCTTCATTTGTATTGTACTCGTAAATTCAGGCCATTCCAAAGACATGGACTGGACATATAATATTAACTTCAGTTCGAAACATCCACGCGGTCACGCGACAGTCTGTCGACAAAGTAACCCCTCCCTAATTCTTATTATAAGGGTTTCGTTTTTGCTTTTTGAGGTACGGAACCCTAATTAAATAATATGATAAATATCATTGATGCCCAAATCTTTCATAATAATTTACAATCATAAATGAAAATACATTATATAAAGAAATGTTTATAATAATGTTATACCCAAATAGTCACTAATTCGTGTCATTTGTATTATGTATATTTAGAGAAACATACAAATGTGCTAAATCATATATTTACATATCTTGTTGACCCAAAAAAACAATGTAAAGCAAATCTAACTAATAAACATACTTTTGTTCATTATTTTATGACGCATTGTCCAGCGGGCACTGGGCAGTCGGCAGCAGTCAATAAGGAAAACAGAACAAATACTCGGCTATAACGACAATTATCTCACAGCGTGGTCAAACGGAAGCAAGTATAGTAAGCAGTATACACACGACAGTACGTGTACCCTGTGTACATTACGACAATGTGTACCTACATAGTACATATGTCATAGTCTGAGCTCCTCACCCTACCTCCTTCATACCCGGGTACCTGTACCTGCTCAGAATATGTCTTCGCTATCAACCCGTTTTTATTACATTGAGCTGTAACTATGTAATAAAATCTAAGAATCTCAATCTCAAACCATGAAGTGTATGATGATGGAGCCAATGGGCCTCCTCCAGCATCAACACAATGTACAATCAACAGAAAGTGATCATTATGGTTTTCCCAAATTGCATATTTTTAAAAACAGAGGTAACTGAGAGGTCACATGGTACATAATGTACTACTTGGCTTTCATCAATTAACAGCAACGGTAACAATAACCTATAAATAACTCACTTTGCAGTTTTATTAAAGCCATTCATAGTATGAACGAACTCATGGTGCAGCATGTCCGCATATTTATTAGTGGACAGTTTGAAGGAGACTTCTCCACGCTGGTACCGCTGATTGTGCTTTGCTACCTTGTGTTTGTTCTCCGCAAAGATCTTCATACGGAACTTCTCTTCTACTTCATTGTCATATACTTTCTTATGCTCTAGCTGTAAATAAATTATATATAAATTTTTGATCTTATTTATGTTTTATAAATAGTGATGTTGAGCAAAATAAAATCAATATGTCACTTTTAATTTTATTTTAGTGATATTGTGTGATGGGGCTTTAAACAAGTATTGTATATCTACAATGTGATAAGGAGCTACGAGCTTGTTTAACACGCAAATGATAATGGGCATGAACTCAGTTGTGGCGCCGCAGGCGTCCTCGTTTTCAACGGGAGGAAATTAAATATATATATAATTTTCTTTTCTTGCGACCTAACAAGTAACGAGGAGCGCGGCGTTGAGTTATGCCACCCAACACACAATGACTCCAGAATTCGACGGAGAACGGAAGTGCTTTAATGGGAACGAAGTGCCTGGACGTTGGGTTCCTCTACCTATCCTGATATATGTGGGATTCAGCGGGAAGCTAACAAAAGTGCATATTGATAATACCGTGATGCAGTGGGACAGCGTCTGTTGTATATTCAATTTATATTCATTTCTCCGCTCTGGTAGACGAAGCGCGGCGTTGAGTTCCGTTACTCAGCACTAGATTCACTATACGCACCCTGCTATATGCGAAAAAGTCGACTTACCTTGAATGCGTTCCATTCTTCGCGGACGAGGTCAAAAAAGCTGACGGCACTCGCGGCCGACGCCACTGCCACCAACAAAACCACCAGGGTCTTCATCTTAGTAATTATATATGCTAAAATAAAGTTAATAATTAAGGTATAACACTTTTGACGAGAGAAATATGTTAGGTTAGAAGAACACGATAAATACTGTATGTCCTAATTTCTAAAGTATGTAGATTTGAAAGTTTCTACAAGTTTAGCGATGGGTATTAGGAAAGTTAGGTAAATTTATAAAAAAATAAAAAGGACTACATTAAAAATGATGTACCTTTCTATAAAAATTATACAATAATAATTATTAAAATACGTCTTATTTCCATTTTTAATTACGGTTCATACATAAAATTACAATAAAAGTAATTATACGGTGAATTAACCAAACGAAATTTTAGAAAACCTCTTCCTTCCTTTCATTATGTTATATTTTATATGGAAGAATATATAAATCCTCATTTAATGCCAAAAGTAAATTCTTACTTAAAAAATAACACTAATCTTAAAGTACGGAAGTAACTCTAAAAATGATCACAAGTTATCTAAAAACAACTACGCATCAAACGATTGATGCTCTATTGTTTGTTATCATAACAAAGAAACCGTTGCCCTTCTACACCCACTTATAACTTTATACGTTTTATTATTCTTACCTTTATTAATATATTATTTGACCACTAATTTCTTATTTTAAATCAGAATCAAATAATACTGTAACTGTAGTGCTAATGTAATGGCGATTTAGTTCGCAAGGAAATTAAATAATTAACTGAAGCGTCTGCTCTACCAAGACACTGAGCTCGATATGATTTTTCTATTTTATTTTTCGGAATGTTGAACGTTGCTTGCGAACGAGTATTTGTTGGGCGACAAAGGAGACCGGAAGTAATTATCGAACGAATGAATAATAAGAGCTCCACAGGTTATATACGTAAATTAATGAACGTCGAAGGGCCAATCAAATATTACATTACATTCGATTTCATTTGAACAAACGATTCGAATCGACTAGCATGAACCGGCCTCTCGAATTACCGAATCGTATATATTTCAATAAATGAGATATTGGTTTGCCTACATTATTATTTTAGAGGCCAGTCGTGGCGCAGGGCCACAGAGTGTGACTATAAACTCGAATGATTTTGGGTTCGAACCCCACTCGAGGAAATTAAATATTTATTTAAATTTATATTTCCATTTCTTCGCTCTGGTGTCCAGGCAAAGCGCGGCGATGAGTTTCGCTACTCAGCACGCAATGCCTCCAAAATTCGGCGGAAAGATATTTTCTTTAAATCTTTAAAGATATTCGGGATACAGCGAAAAGCTGATTTGACTGTATTTTATTATTATTTTAATTTCCTTATTTACAAATAAACTGTGCAAGTGTTACTTTATTCAAATCGATGATTATAAATATAGTGGCTTGACATTGAAACAAACATTGAAAGTATTATATACAAGATTTATATTTTCTTGATATATGAAACTATGAACTTCTCTGTATAGTGTGACTTTTCCTCATCATATCATGGTATGATATGATATGGTTTTTTTATTATGACATTATATCATCTATCACTGAGTAATATCCAATCCAATAGTAATCATTTCACAATATAATTAGAATTGTAATTCTTCCATTTTTGTCGTATATTTTACTACGATATAAATTTACTTATAGTGGCATTGGTCGTTGGCAGCCCTGTCATCTGTCAAGTGTGTCAATTGTCACATTGTCAACATGTGGGATAAATACTAAATAGAATTGTTGAATAATTGTTAATAAATTTGTAATAAAATTATACTATTATATTGAAATAGTAAACATGACTAAAGATAATGAAGTAGAACAAAAAAAACAGAAGAAGACAAAACACAGACTGTTTAAACCTAAAAAGAAGAAAAGTTCCGAAGAAGATGCAGCTATTCAATACTTACAAGCTCAATACGAAAAGGTGAATTAATGATATGTATTGCTTACACATATTGTAATTATATAGTTAAGTTTTTTTACGATTCCACTGTTCTATTTCCTTTCAGGTCGTGCCAGATGATATCAACACATTTAAAGACTTGCCCCTATCTCAAAAAACTTTAAAGGGTCTTAAGGAGAATAACTACGTTTCTCCAACTGACATACAAAGACAAGCTATTGGATACGCTTTACAGGGAAAAGATATACTTGGAGCCGCCAAGACTGGTTCTGGGAAGACTTTAGCATTTTTAATACCAATTTTAGAGATACTGTTTTGTAAAAAATGGACACGACTGGATGGCGTGGGTGCTTTAGTTATATCACCTACTCGAGAATTAGCCTATCAAATATATGAGACTTTACGAAAGGTAGGCCACTTGCATGATTTTTCGGCAGGTTTGATTATTGGGGGTCAAAATCTTAAATTTGAAAGAAAAAGGATGGATCAAATTAACATATTAATATGTTCCCCTGGACGCCTTCTACAGCACATGGATGAAAATCCTCTATTTGATTGTAGCAATCTACAAATTTTGGTACTTGATGAAGCTGACAGGTGCTTGGATATGGGGTTTGAGGCTACAATGAATGCTATAATTGAAAATTTGCCACCCAAAAGACAAACATTATTATTTTCAGCGACACAGACTAAGTCAGTTAAAGATCTTGCCAGATTAAGCTTATCTTTTCCAAAATATGTAGCTCCTCATGAACTGGCAGAAACTGTCACACCTGAATCACTGCAACAGAGTTATATTGTTTGTGAAATTGATGAGAAAGTGGGTATTCTGTGGTCTTTTATTAAGAATCATCTGAAACAAAAAGTCTTAGTGTTTATGGCAACTTGTAAGCAAGTTAAATATACTTATGAGTTGTTTTGCAAACTACGGCCTGGTGTTAGTCTCTTGGCATTGTATGGGACACTGCATCAAGAGAAAAGGGAAAAGATTTATCAAGAATTCTGTAGAAAATCAAATGTAGTGCTATTTGCTACAGATTTAGCATCTAGGGGTTTGGACTTTCCGAAGGTTAATTGGGTTATACAGTATGATTGCCCAGAAAATGTTGAAACATATATCCACAGAGCTGGTCGAACTGCACGAGGTGTGCTTGGAAAAGGGGAAGGCCTACTAATATTACTACCTAGTGAAGAAAAAATTATAGAAGATCTTAAAAAAGCTAAAATTCCTATTAATAAAATATCTGTTGATCCATCTAAAGTAATGTCACCTCAAAGAAAAATTGAAAGTCTTCTCTCAGATAATACAGATCTAAAACAAACTGCTCAAAGAGCATTTATGAGTTATGTGAAGTCAGTATTTTTAATGAAAAATAAAGATATTTTCAATGTTCAAGCTCTTGACACTGATGTTTATGCAAGGTCATTAGGTTTGATTGTACCACCTCGAATAAAATTTATGCATAAATATAATAAAAATATTACAACAACCAACACAAAGAATGAAAAAACTAATGCTATAGAAAAATTGAAAATGAAGGAGCCAGATCATGAAGATTCAGTTGAAAGTGAATCTGAAAAAGAGAGTGAACCTATTATTCAAAAAGAAAATAAGAAAGAGAAAACCAATAAGGAATTTCCGAAGTTTGATTTCCACAATGATGTAGATAGTGATGAAGATAACTTTTTCAAAATGAAGAAGAAAAATGTAAATCTTGACATAACTCCTGAAACTGAGGGAAAAAAACCTTCAAAGAAAAATGCCAAACCGTTAACAAAAGCAGCTGTAGCCAAAAAAATACTTAAAAAGAAAATCAAAGTCAATACAACCGTCAAGTTCACAGAAGATGGTGAAGCAATAGACAATGAGAAGAGCGTTGTAAAATCAGAGTTAGCAAAGGAATTTGTTAATGAAAATGTTGGTGGCATCGATATTGAAAAGGCAAAGGAGGTTCTGAAGGAAGAGGATAAATTTGATAAAATAAGGTACAGGGAAAAAGTGAAAGCGAAACATAAAGAGCAGAAAAAGAAAATTAAAAGTAAAAAGAAAGAGGAAGAAGAGGAAAAGGATGATTTTGGTTCACAGTCAGAATCTGATGGTCCTGATCTATCATGGTTGCCCGACCCTGACAAAGTATATGTCAAGAAACACTCTGATGATGATGAAGCATCTAAAAGTAGTAGCTCTGGTGGTTACAATTCTGCTGATAGTGAAGAGTCAGATGAAGTAGATGAAAAATATCACAGGTATAATCATTTCTGTGTTTCAATATTGCATTTTTGTTTGTTGTTTGTTTCAAAACATGTAAATATAATGTTAATGTTAAAAAAATATTTTACTGTAATTTGTCTGCAAGTCTAAGTCCTCTTTCAATTTAATCACTGTTAAACGAAGTGATTGAGTTTAATTTTTATACAAATATAAATACAAACTGTGGTGCTGTGACATTCAATCGGAAATATCTAAAAAAAGGGATGGACCATCTCATGCTTGGGAGGATGATCTAAGGACTAGCTTCTCTCTGCCTACCTTATGATAAGTTAAAAAAGTTAACCTTTTTTTATTACAATATTTTGTGATATTTTTCAGACCAACAAAAAGAAAATTAATAGAAAGTAAAGGCATCCCGCAAGAGAGCATCATTCCTCGCAAAGTAAAGAAGATCGAGGATGTAGCAGCTTCACTGTCCGTCAATGAGGCAGAGGCCCTCGCCATACAACTGTTACAGGCTAAGAGTAGGAATGCTTAAAAGGTCATATTTTGTCTAATATAAAATAATAAAGTAATGCCGAAAATTGTTTCTTTTTGTTACAATTACAATTTATGTACAGGTGGAAGCGGCTGCGCTCCTTTTACAAGAGCAGTTTTAAGGGTACAATATTTCAAACCCATACCTAAAAAGTAAACAAGATTCCTCAGAGGTTTAGGCATGTACTGTTGTACTATGTGTGACGCAGTTGAGAATATATAAGTGATATCTGCTTTGCACTCATAAAACACTGGCTTGTAACTTAGGCTCTCAGTGATGTGATTGGAAACATTTAGGTAAGTACTATTTTGCAAAGATATGAAATGAATGAGAACACTTGAGACAAAGATTGTATTTATGTATTACGATAATACCTAGAGCCAAATAATTGCCATTTTTTTGAAAAATTATACCATCAACTAAAAGTTTGACAATTTTACTTACAACACTTTGGAATTGGTTTTTCTAGCTAGAATATTCAGCAGACTTTTTAACCTTATTAAGAGGCAAATATAGGCTTCATGAACACGATCGCCAAGGGACATATTTTGTGAAATCACAATCTGATGATGATATTCTTGGATCAAAAGACAGAAGTGTTCTTTATGTGTTCTCAGCTCTTCTAAACCAAATAAATTTAGTTAGATAAGATAAAATCCAGTGAAAAGTGTTTCTCTATCAGTGGGCAAGCAATAGGAACAGGTGTTTACCTGTTCCTATTTTTATTTGTAGGGAGAATGTGGAGGGTACTTAGTTACTTATATATCAGAGGGTTGTAGTAATTAAAAGTTAAAATCAAATAATTTTATTTAAGACTAGTGAGTCCTGCGCGGCTTCGCCAGCTTTGTTTTAACCGACCTTTGTACGAGAAGGAGGAAGTCTTAAATTTGCGTTAAGTATATGCGCGACAAATGAACGAATAGTTCAATATCACGTCCACAATTTTTTTTATTACAAAAGATTCAAGGTTTTTGAGATAATTTGATGAGTCGGTTTTTCTTGTAGGAAAAAATGGTTGGTAAACTAAAATATAGTTATTTGTACAGTTGTTATAGGCTTAATAAATCTTAATTTACATTTTTGAGATTTTATTTGATATTGCTCGCAAATATTATCGTACGCGCGCACAGAAAATGTGGTTTTTTCACTGTACCTAAATCCCTATGGTGGTTGAACTTTACCTTTAAGCAAGATATGTTTGTGCAAATGTTTTCTGTGTAAATGTAAATGGTCTACCTACTCAACCTACTTATTTCCTACTCCGCCTGCACGGTCTTTAGCGTCCTCGGTGGTTGGTTCTTATATTCTGCATCACAACAATCAACTAGCGCTAGCAAACTAGAGCTAGCAAACCATCTCAGGCGACGCTCTTGGAGCTTATCCGCTATGTCACGAACTCTAAGATTACCTCGAATGTGTTACGTATGTGGTCAAAACGCGTTACGCCGCACATTAACCATTTCAGCATCAAGCAAGATGCTGAAATATCCTGAGTGTTCTGAGATAGTGCGGACCTCAGGGATCCTTTTGGATCGCAATGTCCACCATATATACACTGACAAGATATACAGTCAGAGGCCTTCTGCAATAATACAATAATCGATAATATTTCGTACAAACATCACTATTTCATTAAAATAACGAAATATATGTCAATAATTATGAAGCTGTTGCATCCTGTAGAAGACTATCAATTGAGTGACTGTAAGTGGCAGCGGGAAGTGTTATTATCAAAATTGTATGGTGATTCACGTAAATAAATTACAAATAAATTATTAAGCTGTACAACTTCTGAAATATTGCTAAGGTAAATACCTATATATTTCTTATATTAAAGTTCAAATCTCCATCGTGACTGACGTGGCTGACTTTGAAAACTGTTATGTGATATCATTTAGAATTTAACGGGATGCTAATGTAACGTTAAGCCGCGTATGTCAGCCAAAGCCATGCCAGCCAGCCAGTCATGCCCGCCAAAGCCAGCCAGTCATGCCCAGGCCCGGTCGACTTCCTAAGGAGCTTGGGCGACATACCTAAGTTGGGTCCCGTGGTATTGCTATATTAATGTAAAACTACTAATTAGTAGTTTTTCTAAGAGTATTTTTTTAAGAATTTAATTTTAATTCACGATTAAATTACTTATTGTTTAATAAATAACTTTCTTTATAATATTTCATGTATCCAAGGCACCGTGATAAAATGTTTTTCGATATGAGAAACAGTTTATGTAACCGGTATTTAAAGTACAGTAGTAGGATTATGTTTTGATATGGCAATGGTAGCATTAGCATTTGCAAATGGCGAACATTCTACTGCGACTTAAACAAGCAACCTGTTTTTAGCATTTCTGTTGCATTTTATATTTAGATATCTATTGTTGTTCAGTTGTTCTCTTTGTTTGAATATTTGGATCTAAAATATGGGAGACAATTTGAAAAGTAGATGCCTCAAATGTCCCCTCGTGAAGATCCTGAAATTTCCAATTCACACCGGTAAGTAATCATTAAGTATTAACTACTCTAGATAAAGTCATATGTTAAATGTTGTACTTTTTCAGTTGTGAAACTTGGGCCAAGTTTTGCTTCCCCGAAGGCCCATGGACATGGACGTGAACATAGAATGTTATGTTGCCACCATTTTGATAGGGCTTCATTTGTCAATTTTATTGAAAAAAAATACTGTTTAGAAAAACTGTTTTATTTATGTACATATTAGTAATCATACATTGGCAATGTATTTTCATCCAATTATATTTTATTTTCAGAATCAGGTAATCCAAGATTTAAATTTTTCCACTGAACAACCAGGGACATCACATTTTCCTGCAAATGTTATACCTGGACCATTGCAAAGAACGGTATTGACAAGTATTCAAATGGTAATTCAAGTATATTATTAATTGATACTGGTTCACTTGTAATGACAATATATTTAACATAAAAACTTATCATAATAGATAGCCTATCTTATGATAACAGTGAAACCTAAAACAGATAGATATATATGTAAAAATAAAATATTAAATATTAATTAACAATTTTAAAACAATACGATAAATTTAACAAAATACTAATAGTTACAACTAAAATTACATTAATCTTAAACAATTTCTTTAATTTTCTTTTAATTTCTTAATCAAGAAGATTCATCTAACAATGATATGTTGATTTTAGTTTCTGTAACCTGACCTTTATTAACTCTTGTTATTTTCAGGATTGCTACCTGGGGAGGCGACAGTCACTGCAAATTTAGGATTTATATGGGTAAATTGTTTAGCTGCTGAAATAGTGATTCTGCAGATTGAAAGAAAGGCAGAACACCAACATGACTGACAATTCTTCATTTGAAGAAAATGTATGTTTTTTATCTCTAACTCAATCATTTGAAGAAAATGTATGACTTTTTTGAAAATTGTACATTTGTCATAGCTCTCCCCAATGCAAGATTTGTGATTCAGTTTTAAATATATTATTGTACACTTTTATGGACTTCAAAAGAAGTTAAACTATGTATCTGAAAAATTTTATAAGATTTTATGTGTTGAGAACTGTGCCACAATCTAAAATAATTTATACGAAACATCATATTCTTTAAACCTCAAAAAACTTGCAATCTGCAAATTGGAAAAAGATGTAAGTTTTAGTTTTCTTGCCCAATGTGAGGAACATCTTAAAGAAAATGTTGATTTTATGTATATGTTGTGTAATAGTGTCTTCCACATAACAGTAAAAAGATTTTGTTTAGTTAAAAATAAACAATTTGCAGATTATCAGAAATTGTTAAAAAGGAAAATAGATATACTAAAAATAAGTAATTTTATATTAATGTTAGATTTAATTTGACCAACACTGTATTAAGTTCATTATTTTTATCATTGTCTGTAATTGTTCAAAAAAAAACAAATTCGATAACATAACAATCAAGTACATCTGCCTACAATCTTATAGGTTAATAAATATATAAATTATAATTTTTTTGCAGATTATGATCTATTTAACTTATAAAAGTTAAAATTGTTATTGTTTCTAACATATAAGGGCAAGTTTGTCTTGTAGCAATATTGTAATCTTTAGCAGTAGATTTTAATTGTTTTGCAGAAATACTATTTGTGAAAATATAATTAAACCAAATGTTTATAAGCAATAAAGAAAATGTAAGGTATTTATTAGTTTTATTTCTGCATTATTTTTTTTATTATTGTGCCATAAATTATTCAGACTCTTTCAAAATCATTTGGAGGTATTATTACATAATTTAAATAATAATACTTCCAAATTATTTTGAAAGAGTAATAATTCTGGCTTTTGAATAAAGATCGATTTAAAGCCAAATTTTGAATTTCGCGCAAATTGTGTTTCGTTGGGCATGCTAAGAGATGGCAGCAGCATCGTTTTGTCACCCATTTTTTAGTATGAAGTGAACATTCTTTGAGTAAATGTGTTCTGTGGTCATGCCCACCATAGAGCCGAGCCAGCCTATGCTGACATTGACAGTTGACGTTTCATTGTCCGGAGGGTGGAAAGAGGTGTATAAATTAGCTGTGTAACGCATTTAGAGTTGATTTTGTATCGTGTACGCTTGTAAGCCGAATTTCTGTCAAAGCTTATAACGAAATATAAGAAGTGTTGATTCATCGGTGTGTTTTTATTTCCCTTCTGTTTCACTCAGAAGTGGGATGAAGCGCAATCGCTCGGATAATATGGGCACAGGCGTCCGCCGTGCAGAAGGGCCGCCTACAAATAAAGAAGAATATGAAACGGATAACGATAATGACGTATCACCACCACCCGCCAGAAAAATGTTAAAACATCTGCTAGTGAACGAGGTCGACAGGGCGAAACATGATCTTGATCAAGAGGGTGAGATGTTCGGTCGAGCGAAGAATCATCGTGCAGTGTCGCTCATTCCCGAATTTGATCCCGAAGGCGAAGATTGCACAGTGTCAACGTGGTTAAAGAAGATTAAACAGCTTAGAGATATACACAATTGGAGTGACGACATTAAATCATTTTAACTGCAAGATAAACTTCGCGGTCAGGCTCGTAAATGGTACAATAGACTTGACGAACACAATTATACGTGGGGCGAATGGAAACAAATGTTATTGCGAGCATTTCCTAAACATCGTGATTATAGTGCTTTATTGGATGAAATGATGCAACGAAATAAATTACCCAGTGAGACTATGACTAAATATTAACAGGACAAAGTGGCTATGTGTTTTCGGTGTAAACTATCGGATAGTGCTAGTGGTTCGTGTATTATTCGCGGTCTACCTCCTTCGTTGCAACCTAACGCACGTGCATTTCAATGTGTACGACCAGATGAACTTTATAAAGTTTTTCTTTGTGTTCTCGACGACTATCGTGGATCGACATCTGAAGTTCGAGTTCCCCGCAATGAGCTCAAACAATTACAATCTTTAGAGAAGGAAATCAACCCAGACATTGGGCCGTGTCCTCGTTGTAAAAAGATAGCGTCACCTATTACGTAATTGTACACTACCAGACCAACGTATTTGTTTTAAATGTGGGGCTCAAGGTCATATTGCTACTCGTTGTCAGAGCCCTCAAACTAGTCGCGAGCCTCTGAAAAGTAATAACAATGTTAAAGGCATTAAATTGCTACAAAATTATGATAATACTTACAAGAAGGTAGTAAAGGTTAACGGGGTATTTGTAAAAGCGTACGTGGACACCGGGAGCCAAGTGAACGTTATGCGTAACCAAATAGCCAAGTTGCTTTCTGTTGAAGTTATACCTTCACGAACAATTTTAAAAGGATTTTCCGGAGGTTTCCTTACAAGCCACGGTGAAGCGAAATTCGACCTTAATATCAATAACATTTGTATACCATGTAGCGCATACTTAACAGATGTTGAGATAGGAGACATCAACCTATTGATCGGACAGCCAGTGATTAACTCTGATAATATGTCGCTTATTCTAAGTAACGGTACAGCTACACTACACAGACAAGATCCTGACTTAACAACTGGAATTAACGTTGATGAAGATCCTCAGAGGTTTAAAGTGTTGACTTCATGCCAAGAGACATTGTCACCCGTCAATTTCAATTTCAATTATAAAAATTCTTGTCCCTGGAAATGACGAGAATGTAAATGTCTACACGGCTGCACGTCATCATGATTTGCAAGGCGTGTGCTATTCATTACCCGCCACTTTACTCCGAGAAAGCCAGCGTTATATGAAAGTCTTGAATAAAGGTGACGAGGACATTGTGTGGGAAGCTGGACAAGTTCTGACCCGAGCATAACGGTGTGAGGAGCCTACTACAGCCAGCCATGTCAGTTGCAAAGCCATGCCATTATTTTCTAGTTTGCCTATTTTATCTTACATGCCTAGTTTGTGTAAAGTGTCTAGTTTGTCAGATAGGGATAAATCAATAAATATTTTAAATACTTTTGATAATAGTGATACCAATACTTGTATAGGCGGCGTATTTTTAAACGATATAAAAATAGGGAATTTAAATGATAACCAAAGTCATAATTTTTTAAATATTTTATTTTTACATCGAGATATTTTTGCAAATAGTACTAAAGATCTCGGCTGTCCTAAACTAATACAAATGAAAATAAGCCTTAATCACAATCAGCCTATATATCGTCAATCGTATAGGCATTCCCTTAGTGAACGGGAAATAGTAAAATCTAAAGTTAAAGAGTTATTAGGTGCAGATATTGTCAAAGAATCCGAATCTAATTATGCTTCCCCGGTAGTATTAGTGAAGAAAAAGAATGGTGGTGGTAGGTTATGTGTACATTATCGTGCGCTCAATGCTGCAACAATAAAAGATAAATATCCGTTACTAATATTCAGGATCACATATCTAAGCTAGCCGGTAAAAAATATTATATATGTTTAGACATGGCACAGGGATACCAGCAATTAATGTTAGCCCCGGAAGGCACTTATAAAACGGCTTTTATTTGCTAAGAGTGACAATTTGAGTATTTAAGAGTTCCTTTTGGTTTAGCCAATTCACCATCCGTTTTCATGCGTTTAATTAATAAAATTGTTAACTCAATTCAGAATAAGTTTTCTCACAGTGACAGTTCCACAAATCAAATTTTAGCATTTTTAGACGATATTTTACTACCCTCGGGTTGACATTATATAAGTTTTACGGCCGATGTTAATAATCAATCCTAATCCATAAATTGCAACCATANTTAACCGTGTAACCTCTCCCGAGGAAAGTATATATCATAGTTATGAGCTGGAAACACGAGCGGTGGTAGAGTCGCTACGTAAATTTAGCATGTATTTAGTAGGTCGGCATAAACAATACTTTAAATGATACCACGGGTTTCAAGCCTTGTGATTTAATGTTTTCACGCAGTGGTAAGTCCAGGTGCGACGTATCGGTCTCGGATAGGGTACAAGAGCCGATCCAGGCTAGATGAACTAAAGCAAAACATCGTATAGTAAACGCTAGTGCGAGAATGAAGCGTAACTTTAATAAACGTCATAAGAATTGTCATGTTTACCGAAAAGGTGACTTAGTTCTCTGGAAGTAAGCTCCTACTAGTAGCGCTGCTAAGGTTAACTCAACCAATTAAAATTCAGGGGTTAAGAGGGTATAAAAATTTCGTAGGGTTAGTGTTCCCCGATTCTATAAGGCCATACCGCAGTGTAGCTCCTATATTTGACAGTGCCAGCAGTTCTGATGACCAATTACACACAGAAGATCTAATCGATTTACTTGAAAGTTAACCATACTACTGTGTTCTCATTGCGGGAGCAATTGTTACAGGATGGCTGATTGTAACGTTAAGCCGCGTATGTCAGCCAAAGCCATGCCAGCCAGCTAGTCATGCCCGCCATAGCCAGCCAGCCATGCCCGCCATAGAGCCGAGCCAGCCTATGTTGACATTGACAGTTGACGTTTCATTGTCCGGAGGGTGGGAAGAGGTGTATAAATTAGCTGTGTAACGCATTTAGAGATGATTTTGTATCGTGTACGCTTGTAAGCCGAATCTCTGTCACAGCTTATAACGAAATATAAGAAGTGTTGATTCATCGGTGTTTTTATTTCCCTTCTGTTTCACTAAAATTAAAAAAATGTGTTAATTTTGCCCGAAAAAATTTCGCGCTTGGATAGGAACTCCCCGATTAATTTAATATTTTTTTTAAATTGGGTGATCTCTAATCCAAAATTGTTTTAATGAAAGTGTTTCTGTCAGCACTACTTTGAAGGAAACTACAGTTTGAACAACTCTATAAAAGCTTAATACAATTATTTTTTCTCCCAAAAATTAAATAGTTTTTGTTTCAAACAAAATAAACAATTAAATTATTGTTGTAAAATAAACCGCCATTTGTTAAGGACGACGCACGCACACATAAACCTATCCGCAGGGACACCGCCGCACACGCCTCATTCCGAAATCGTGTCATAGATATTGCCAATAAAGTTCAAAGTTGTTTAACCTTTAGTGGTATTTTTGTAGTAGTAAGTGATTGCGTTATTGGTATGTATGTGTGACTGCGTGACACGAAATACAGGTATGGATAAACATCGTAAAATAAAAAATTAATCCTACGTCTAAACTGCTGAGGTATTTTAATAATTTTTTTTAGTATGTATGGGTTTGAAATATTTTCTCCTTTATGCTGTTCCTGTAAAAGGATCGCAGACGCTTCCAACCTATGTACAATATAATAGACAAGTACTTAAGTATTTTTGCTCTTATGCACTTAAATTATATTAAATTACTATAATATATTTGTGAAATATATTTTTTGCTAATGTTATTTTTACGTCATGTTTGTAACACATACAAACAACAGTTGAATTTATATTATATAGTGTGTAAGTACATCTAATTATGTATTTCTATTGTTTTTTTTTTTCAAATTCAAAGTATTCACTAATAACCAAACGCAACGTTCTTGTTTATAAATATATGTCATTAAAACAAATACCAAAGACTTATAATGTAATTTTATTAGCATAGAAGCCTAGTTCTACCATCAGGGGCGGACTAACCCCGTCGGAGGCCCGTGGCGGAGTCGTTGAATGAGGCCCCCAGTGTAAAAAAAATTTAAATTTTACATCTTGTAATTAATGTTTGAGTTAGACTTGCATAAACATAGAAAAATAAAATATTAAATATAAAAAGTACATGTAGTAGAATGGAGAATAATCACTAAAGTAAGCGCGTGACGCAAGATTCCGTGGGGCCGTAGCCGACTCGCGTGACGTCATTGGTCTGACAGCACTGGCTAGCTCAGTTCGTCTTCGTTCACGCGCAGTTCGCGCTCTTCTGTATCTGGCGTTTCACTACGAATTTAGTTTCGTTTAATAAATAATATATAGGTATATTTTTAAAATCTTTTTTTTTTCACATACATAATGTAATAGCGAGCATTGTATTTTAAGATTTTGAAGTTTTGATACTACTTTGTCAAAAAAACAGTTCTATCCTGCTCGGTTTCATGGCGTGTTGTACCAAAATCTTTAGTATTGATTATTTTTATTGTAGTATAAATACCAGAAAGCTTGAATTTTTTCCAACAACACTTGGTTTGGCTTGTGCGTTACCACAAACTTAATCAGTACTTTAATGGAGAGACTATTCAGAACTTTGATGGAGGCATGCAGGAAAAAAAGGAGAGCTCTGCATTAGATTTGCGGCCTTTTTAGATTTGCCTTTAACTGTGTGCCTCGTCATGTATTTGGAGGGCATTGCGATCCAAAGGGATCCCTGAAACCTATATTGAGATTATCAGAGATATGTACCACGATCCCGCTTTGCGATTCACGATGGTTTGGACTGCCGTTGGCGACACCAATCCCTTTAGATCACAGTAGGAGATTCACCAAGGTTCGGCTCTTAGTTTGTTCTTGTTTATTGTAGTGTACTGTCACGGCTCACATCCAGGACCAGCCTCCATGGCTGATGATGTATGCTGATGACATTACAGTCATTGAAAAGAACCAACTGATGCTGGAGCGTAAAGTGAACCTCTAGAAGGGTGCGCTTGAGAACGGCGGTCTTATACAAAATGTGTCGAAGACCGAGTACATAGCCTGAGGGAGCCCGGACTCGAGCACTGTTCTTATAGGCCCTGAGCCAGCCGTTAATTTGGAAAAGTTTCGAGTACCTTGGATCCGTTATGCGTGAGTCTGGAGGCATCGATCACGATGTCCATGGCTGGATATGCGCTGCCTGGGCCAAATGGTGGGAGGTTACTGGTGTGGTCGGCGACTGCAGAATACCATCCAAGCTCAAGGGGCTAATATATATGAGCATCATCTAACTGGTTCTATTATACGGCAGTGAATGTTGGCCAGCACTATCTCGGCACGCTGAGGAGCTTCACGTCATGGAAATGAAGTTGCCGAGGTGAATGGGCGGCGTAATGAGGCAAGCGCCAGAATCAACAAATACGTTTCTTCCGGAAGCGTGCCAGACCCCGCGAGTCGACTCGTCGATGCGTCGAAACCAAAAAAAAAAAAGTTTAGCCCGCCCGGCCTTATCGCTCACTTCCCCGAACTGCTAGCGATAAACCTACGTCACAGTGCAGTGTTGCTGTCTCTTTCTTGCATTACTCATTACCGAACGACGCTATAGTGCCTGTCTCTTTGTCGCTATAAAAACTTCTCATTTAATATGTCCCTGTCGGGTGGATTTCCCTCGCACATCGTTTTTGAGTACCCGGTCTACTGTGGGCTTCAGTGGATAATGTTGGCATGAGAGTAAACACAATTTGTGATATTACGAATTAATTACAACACCGTAATCAATTTACAAGAAAGCAGCTATCGCTATCCCAGTAGGTAGATACACAGCACCGAACGCGGGACAGTTTCAGTGTCTTCTGCACCGGCCGACTGCCAAACACAAAGTAAGTCGATGTCAGTCGGCCACGCCTTGACTCGCCCCTTCCATACCAGCGCACAACACTAACTCTGTCGAGCGCCAACAGATGGCACTGGTGTTCTGGAACCGCCTCAATACTACTGTACACCGACAAATATATATATTTTTATGAAATCTAAATAGTTCTATTGTATTTTTTATTCAAATTCAAAATATTCTTAATTCAAATAGGCAATTATTACAAGCACTTTTGAATCGTCGAATGAACATATGAATAAAAAGCTACCACCGGTTCGGAAGGCAGTTCTGCTGAGAAGAGCCGGCAAGAAACTCAACAGTTGCTCTTTTCAAAATCAATGGTACAATCTATTACATTAGCTGGCAGCTATCCTGCATGACATTCAATAGACATTAATTCCATACATGTTTATCCTCTAAATATTCTTGAACAGTGTAATACGCTTTACTTGTTAGAATTTTTTTTACAGATATTTTAAATTTTTGTAGTGGCAAACTAAGAATACACTGCGGAATTTTATTATATACACGTATACTCAGACCCATAAAGGATTTACTAACTTTTTGGAGGCGGAAACTTGGTGTAACAAGCTTATCTTTATTTCTCGTTCCTATCGTATGACTGTCGCTATTTTTGCTATGACAATGTATATTTTGTCGGACAAAGAGAATGTTATAATATAGAAATTGGGAAGCAACTGTAATAATACCTGCATCTTTGAAAACATCTCGCAGAGAATCTCGAGCTCTTAGATTATAAATATATCTCACGGCTCTTTTTTGGAGAACAAATATTGAATTGATATCTGCAGCACTGCCCCATAGCAGCATTCCATAAGATAAAATACTATGAAAATAGCTATAGTAGACTAGTCGGGCAGTTTCAACGTCCGTCATTTGTCTTACTTTTTTAATTGCGAACGCGGCAGAGCTGAGTTTATCTGCAAGTGCTTCCAGATGAGCGTTCCACTGGAGTTTGGAATCTATAGTTACACCTAGGAAAATAGCTGATTCCGACAAATTAAGAGCTTCTCCTTTAATTAGTAGACTAAAGTTATGTTTTTTAACATTTTGTAAAGTAAACTCAATACATTTAGTTTTTTTAGCATTTAACATTAGATTATTAACATCAAACCAACGAAGAATATGCGACAATGCACTATTCACTTCGTCATAGTTTATTTTATTTCGGTCAACCTTAAATATTAAAGAGGTGTCATCCGCGAAAAGAACAATATCACATAGGTTCTTCACATAAAAAGGCAGATCGTTAATATAAATAAGAAATAAAAGAGGACCGAGAATAGATCCTTGTGGAACGCCCATCTTTATAGGAGATCCAGATGATTTTACATTATTTATACTAACCTTCTGGATTCTTCGGTTTAGATATGAGGCAATAAGATCAAGGGCGGTACCCTGTATACCATAATGATATAGTTTTAATAACAGAGTTTCATGGTCTACACAATCAAAGGCTTTGGATAAATCACAAAATACTCCAATAGCATTTTGTGACTTCTCCCATGCGTCATAAATGTGCTTTAGGAGTGCAGCACCCGCATCCGTAGTGGACTTGCCTTTGGTGAAACCATATTGCTCACTATGGAAACAATTGTTAACACTTAAGAAAATTGTGAGCTGGTTAAATATTATTTTTTCAAATATTTTACTTAGAGACGGCAAAACAGAGATCGGTCTGTAATTTCCAGGGTCAGTTCTATCTCCACTTTTGTAAAGCGGCACTATTTTACTATATTTCATTAAATCAGGAAAAGTACCGGATTCTACACAATTGTTAAAAATTAAAGCTAGATAAGGAGCAATGTTAGGTATAATTGTTTTAAGAACCTTAACAGACATGCCCCATAGGTCACCAGTTTTCTTTAAATTAAGGCTTTTAAAAGTTTTGACTATTTCATCCGGTGACACATTCTTAAACACAAAATTTTGTCTACAACTATTTACATGAGTTTTTAGTATTAATTCTGCTTCCGAAGGAGATGATGGCAGTGAACGTGTTACTTTAGTAGATATATCAGAAAAAAATTTTTGAAAAGTATTTGCCACTTCTAAATCTGAATTTAAGATTATATTATTAACTTTTAATTTAATAGGTTCACTGACAGCTCTAAATCTCCCAGTTACAGTAGTAATAGCATCCCATGTAGCTTTAATTTTATTATTAGAGTTCAAAATTTTTGCTCTTATATGCATAGACTTAGCCTGGACACATACCTTTTTAAATATTTTTGAATAATTTCTAACTTTTAACAAGAACGCCGGATGTTGATTCCATTGCCTCATATTATATAATTCGTATAGTTTGTTTCTGCTTCGGTATATACCAACAGTTGCCCAGTCGCTAAAAGTTAACTTCGAGTTTTTATATATTTGTTTAACTTTAAAAATGTTATCAAACTCTCTAGAGAGTAAATTAAAAACTTTACAATATACCTGATTCGGATTTAATCCGGTTATTTCTAAGGTTGCTATTTTTTCACTCACTTTATTATTAAAAATATTAATTTTATTTTCAGTAATTGGTCTTATTGATATTTGTTTACGTTCTGCGACTGTTTTATCTATAACCGAAAACATTTGACCACAATGATCCGAGCTTAGATTAGTAATAATTTGTTTTTCTACAGTCTCACAATGACAAAAAACATTATCTATACAAGTAGCGGACGTATTCGTTATACGAGTTGGCTCAGAGAAAATATTTAACAAATTAAAAGATTTAAATAAATTTAGAAGACGAAGGCTTAGTGATGTCACCTGTAGTATATCTATATTAAAATCTCCGCATACTATTAAAGATTTACTATTCGAACTCAAATTGTTAAGAACATCCTCCATTTTCTCTTCAAATACTTCAAAACTACCTGAGGGGGGTCGATACACGCATACTATAATATGTCTATTAAATTCAACGCAGGACAGTTCAATAGAGCGTTCGTCAGAGAGGGCTACTATATCTGGTCGCGATTTACAACGTATATCATTTCTTATTAATATAAGCGAGCCGCCGCGGATGGCCTTCTCTCTAACGAACGAACTTGACAATTTATAATTTTCAATATTTACTATATTACATTTCGAGATCCAGTGCTCTGTTATGCACATTATATGAATATTGAATTTTTTTAGAAATAATTCTAGTTCCAGTTCTTTGCCTCCTAGGCCTTGCATATTCTGATGTACTATGTTAAATTTAAATTTAAATGACCTAGGCGTTGTCTTATTGTCTAGTTTAAATTGGAACTTACATCATTATACTTTACAGAAGTATTATTAGTACTTTTTATTTCTATCGTTATACCATGTACAACGGGGTTTTGTATATTATATGCTACTAAAGTAGCAATTTGTTTTTTAAAATATAAAGGTAGATACAATGTATCTTCTGTCAACTTACAACTATTATAAATAAACTTATTTAAATCTAAATAAAAAAACGCGTCACTATGACGTTGAGTCGCATTATACAAGGTCATATTTAAATTATAAATATACCTATTTTGTCTATCTGTAAGGCAAGAAGAATATGGAAAAGAGCATATAACAAATTTACATTTACTTTTACTATGTAATTTAAGCAAGTTTTCTATACTCTTCACCACATCTTGTCTCCTCACTGACAAACTATTTCCATGTAATAGTACAATAGTACTATGCTCATTTACATTCATAGTCATAATTTTCTGAATATTAAACTGGTAACTGGCTCCAGGCGAACATGCATTAAATACTGAATTTGAGAAGTGGTGACTAAGTAGGGACCCAAAGCCTTGACCTAATTTATCAGATATAACAAAAATATTTCTTGATGAGGAGCGGGAGGAATTGACAATATGTAAATTATTGTTATTATTTTTATTGAGTAAATTATGCATGGCCGAGTCACCCACAGCCTCTTGCGAGGGAATTGATTCAGTGGAACCTACAACTGAACAACCACAGCTATGTTTATTTGTTAGTGATTCAAATCTCTCCATGTTGTAATTGCAAAGGTCAACCAAATCACCTGCAGCTAAAATATGTTCTTTAATTTGATTTTGTGAGGATTCATATTTCTCACTTAGTGCTCTGAGGGAGCTATTTAAATTGTTTATTTCATCATGCAGCTGGAATGTGTCTCGGTCATACATAAACCTGCTTTGAATCAATCTATTATTATAACATTTAAGTTTATTTATTAATTTTAATTTACTATTATTTAATATGTTTATTTGTCTAGCTGGAGATTTTAATTTCAGAAGTTTATTAGTTTTTTTAATAAATTTATTTAATTTAATATATTTCTTTAATTTATTTTTTGATGAAAACTTAATATTTTGCTCAACATGTGAATCATCCTTTGTTAAATCTATCAAAACTGGTTTTAAGCAGGAACTCAATTGTGGGTTACATCCCACCAGCTCATCATATAAACATGAGGTATTTTCAAAATCTTTTTTTGCCTCATGACTTTTAAATTTAAGAATTGAGTCATTGGCCTCCCCTAATTGAATTTCAAGCTCTGTAATTCTGTCCAGAGCCCTCTCATGTTCACTACTGCACTGGTCAAATGTACCCAAGATACTGTGTAGTTTATCTCGCTGTGCCACTACTTCTAAATTTTTTGCATGCAATTCAGCGAGTTCATTTTTCAAGTCTTTATTTCTTTTTATAATAATGGCAATTTCCTCCTCACTGTCCTCACGTTCCTGAAGAAGCTGCTTACAGAGGTCTTGGGAAGATTTAAGTTCTTGTAAGGCTTGCTTCAGTTTGCCTTCTAGGTCCTTTGCAGAGGCTTTGCGGGTCATGATTTGCTTATCCATTATTAATATGCTGAAAAATGGAAAGCAATAGGCTGTGAGGAATTAAAGAAGAGGAAATTTATTATTATATATATAAGAAGTAAAAAGAAAATAAATAAATTGAAATAAATAAAATACTTTAAAAAAAAAAAAAAATATATATATATATAGTTAGAAAAAAAATAAAAGTAGTAAATATTAACAATGGGAGCAATTATTAGCCAACTTTAGAAATTATTGATAAATTATATTACTGGTAGGTAGGCAAATAAAAAAATTAATATAGTAAAATTTTGATGCCAATTTACATTTACAGAAAGTTAATTATAATTTAATATAATTTAAAATTGATATAAGCTTATAGAAGTGTGCATATATATAATTGACTACTGTATAGTTTTTTGTATTGGTGTATTTGTCTGAGGCAAATATGTATGTCTGCAGCTAAGCTTCCAACTTGTCAAGCAAAGTGAGACAATAACGGTGCCAAATTGTGAGAAGGGACGTAGCTCACTATAAAAATGAGTTTTGTGTAGTAAGATATGTGTGGGAATATAAAAAATTAAGAAATAAATACTCCCCGGGTTTTAGAAATTTTGAAAATCATTCCGTTAGCACACTGACAGACGATAGCTCACGGCGATTACACTGTTTAACGTTAGTATTCTTCTTCGTTCGTTTGTTCTTCTTCTTATTTTATACACAAATGATACTTAATTAGTTTATTTCACAAAATATACAGTAAATTATATATTTTAATACTATTAAATACACATTTTATAATTAAAATTGAGGAGCTATTCATTTGACATGTTGCCTAGGCCAGTGTTGCCATATCAGTCTACTATTATATAATGTTTCAAATAATGGTGCGCCGATGAAACAATATTTTTTTATTAAATAGTTCTCGATTTGATATATACTTTTGATTTATTTTTAAGTTGTTATTGTGGAATTTTAAAGTTGCTCAAACTTGTAACAGATTTGCCATTATTACTAATGCCATTCTTCCTTTATTACTCATAAGTCGTAACAAAACAGTTCAAATATTATCATTATCACTTCTGGTATTTTAATAGGTTTGGCCCTTTATATTGTCTAAGTTAGTATAAAACTGTGTATCTTTTTTGGATTCATCACTTAGTTGTTCAGTGTCTTCTTGTTAAGAACTATTGTGCGAGTGTTGTCTAGTAAGTGCTAACCACATGGAAACCATTATGGCTGTGAGTATTACTTTTTATTCATGTTATTTTGTATTTTACTATAATTTTTTACAACTTGTGTTTTTTACCACTCTCTAACGTTTTTTAGATAGCGAAGAAATTTATTTTATTTTATACTCATTTTCCTTTGTATTCATTGTTGTAGCTTACGCGCTGCGTGGGAATAATGCAGAATACGAAGAAAATACATATAAACAGTATTACTTCTCAACATCTGACGATGAACGTACCTCACCATACCCTATCAAGAAACGAGAGAGATCAAAGAGCAGTGACACTCTAAACGAATTCTTTCAAGCACCTCCGAAGACAAAACTACGTTCTTCATCGGTGGGGCGACCGACGAACGATGGTACCTAATATCTTACTACCAGCGAAGATGATGGATCCAATGCAACACATTTCATAAAAATTGAGATATTTGAACTGAAAAACTGGTTGATGTACCACCGGAGGAGCACTGGAAACATGCAGTGAGGGTTAAATATTATAACAAGAAAAACAACAAAAATAACCACCACCAACTTACACGAAAGTTGGTACATAGTATCACAAAAGAAATTTAAAAAACACAAACCTAATAAAATATCACTTTTAACAAAAACCTAAATAAATTGTTTTACTAAAATGTTACTTTGTTTTATTTTCATTTGAAAGGCATTTTAATAAAACCAAATAATATTTTTTTACAATAGCATTTATTACATAATAGATAATGTTTCATACATTTTTTTTTTCACATAATGTTATTCTTGTTTAAAATATTATAAAAGATTGAAACGTATCGTTCCAAATAAACAGGAGTTGACATATGAACCGGCAATCGATTAGCAGCGAAAACATTTGATGTTAAGGTGGGATGTATTGTTTTTAAATATTTACTTATCTCTAAAATATTCATGATATTTACGTCTATAGCACACAAAAGTTATCAAATATATAGAACATATGAAATGGAGAATGTTAAGAAGACCTACAGTCTATTAACTACTAAAATCTACACTTACGTTTCTGTTCTTGTCTATTTCAATTAAATTATCAAACTCAGCATAAACAACGCAATTTATTGTTTGAGTGAGAGCATTTTCAAACCTTACTTCTAACCTAACACTCCCGTGTTTGATTAAATTCCAATGCGAAGAGGTGTTTGCAGCTAAATCAGGAGTTAGATCAAAAGCCATCAGACAATATCCTTTTGGATATCTATCTCTGTTGATGCCATTACCCTCATTCAAGAAGTGAATACCAGTTCCCGTAAATAGTGTATGATACATAAGAGTATTTGCATACCATCGATATGTAAACTAAACATATTCATACTAAAGTTATCAAAATCGTGTGCGTTTTTAGCATAACTACCGTTAAAAGCTGTATTATTAACAAATCCAATAATACACCGTTTAGGTATCTGTCCAAGGAAAACATTGTGAAGTGTTTTACCCTGAACACCAGATGGAATTGTTAAGACTTTTACTTCAGCTCTTGTGATTGGATATTTTGCATTTGTAGATGCTAAAACTTTTTGATGAGCAAGCAGTACACTCGGATTTAGTCGAGCTTTACGAATCATAAGAGTAGCATCAGTGATTGATACTTTTACTTTTATATCATTTGTTGAAGCCATGAGGTTAAAAGAATCTCTTGATCTAACTAGTTTTACACACATTTCAACACCGTTTATCAAAAACTTTTCTTGATTAAAAATATCTCCATGCAAATGTCCAATCATTTCCACTTCTTTACTTTCCTTTACATATTTTTGTCTTTCTGTGAATCCTTTATTTGCTTCATCCCAGGCATTCCCAGGTTTCCCAGCAGTGTCTTCATACCACAATCCACATGTAAGATGTGATTGTTTCGCATGTGGAACATAATTTAATAGAGTTTCTATGTAAGCACGATATCCATATGTATTATTTGGCGGAGACATAAGTTTTTGTTTTAAATAGACATCTAATTGACTAAAAAGAGAGTGAAGCCAATAATTGCTTGGAGCTACAACAGTTGTATGCTCAAGAGGTGTTAAATCTTGATTTAATATTTTAGCTTTGACATGTACGACATGACACATACATTAGTATGTGACAAAACAATGTAATCATCACCAGGAATTGAAATTCTAATAGCCCATCGTCGCTGAGTGATGAAGTTGATGGTAAAGCGAATAATTCCAATTCGGATTTGGCACATTCACAAGAATGATTATGTAAAAACGACAATATTTTTAATTTGTTGAAAATATATCGTTGTAATTTAATTTAAAATTTCTTTTAGCTCTTTTCAATTTTCTTCCTTTTAGATTCTCCGACTGAATGAGACTTTGTAGGCGACGTCTACTGTTTTTGTTACCTGATCATGTCATCACTCGATCTTTTTTATCATCAGCTTTTCTTTTTAAATTTGAAGTAGCTTTCTTAAAACGTTCTTGCACAGATTCATTTAATGGTTTTGCCTGTACCATGTCTGATAAAAGTCCTACACCTGCATTCAATGCCTCTTTTCCAATCACTCTTGCTCCATTTGACAATAGAGGTAGAACTGATCTAAACAATCCACCCAAAAAACTTCCAATACCATAACCACGCTGATATGCACCTTCATAGATAACTCCAATTCCAGTTCCAGCTTGATGGATGTAATATTGTTGATATGGACAAATATTATCACTACGTTTTTCGAACATAATTTTATTTAAATTAGTTGCGTTTGAAATGTATCTTAACACAGCTCGTTCCAAATTCGAATGGTATATTTTCTCCGGTGTTAGACCTTATATCTATTTCAATAGATGTGCGGTGGCGAAAAAACGTGCATTTTGTTAGATACATATGCATATTTAACTGGATCCAAGGAAATAATCCGTAACAATGAACACATTACGTCTCCCACTATTTGAGGTTCTACGATATCACAGTAAATTAATAGTTAACCTAAGTAAAGGTTAGCTGGAAATTTACCTGTAGTTTTAGTTCTTACATCAGTATTTGGATCAAAACCAAGCTGAAGACTTAACTTTGAAGAAAACTTTAGAGAAATGAGGTCATCGATATTTCCGGTTAAAGTGATGTATTTTGAAATTTTATCATAGCGTAGTTTAAATAATTCTCTAGAATTCAGTGCTGATAGAACATCGTCTATATTTTCATAACTAGATGCTGGGATATGATTTTTATAAGTAACAATCTGTGGTTCAGGTTCATTGGGAACCTGCTCTCTTTTACTTATGTACATTATATTTTGTTTACTTTGAACAGTGAACATAAGTAAAAGTAAAGTAAAGTAAAATACTCTTTATTGTACACCAGACATATATCACAATCAAGAGAGATAATATTGTTATGAAAGTACAACATAGTACATGGATACTGAAATTCTACAATTCCTACTGACCATTCTCCTTCTAGTTTGATAGATTTTGGAAGTTTTGTTAAAAAGTGTGTCGTCTTATTATCAGGAAAGTATAAAAATGAGCTGTTACTAAGTAGTGTTAAATAAAATCTTCGTTATTCATGACTCTAATCTCGATGCTAATATCCAACTGTTAAATTTATTCGGATAACCTTTCCACTTCAACAACTCCTTTCTGAGACCTGAATACCGAGTACGAATAATTTTATGTATTTTGTGTTTTGTAGTGGGATCATATGTTACTTTTTGTAACTCTTTTTCCTATTATAGGTTCATCTTTTAAATCTTTTAAAGTATACACTAATCACGGCAATCTCTGACTGATGTAATTATAAATATTTCATCACTCCAATTTGTTTCATATCATTTTTGAAATATGTGTTTATATTTTGTTGTTCTAACATAATCACCAATTTGAAATTTAGGTATGGTTTTATACTGACTATTTGTGTTACCTTACAAATTACGTCAAACTGTCATTATATTATTATGATTAACATCACAAGGACGCATCTTAATACTTCGATGAATGCTATGGTTATATGAATAAAGCAAATCTTGTTAAATGTCAACATATCGATAAGTATTTTTATGTGTAAAATATCGCCACATTTTCATTTTCAATGTTCTCTGAAATCTCTCAACAATACTGGCTTTGATATCAGGATTGTTCGTCGTATAGTAATTAATATTTCGCGTTTTTAAAAATTGTTGTACATCTTTCGATATAAATTCAGTACCTTTATCAGATTGTAAATCCAGGGTCCAGCGGTCCAGCGGTTAGGGACCGTTAGCTCCCTTAGATTAGTCTAATTTTATCCCCCAGTCGCGGCTTCTGTTTCGCGGCTGGCTTTGCTTAGAATAGGGAAACTCCCAGTCCGCTCGACGACCGCAAGCTGAGGTTCGAGCCCCGCAGGGGGCGCCCTTGCGTCGTCGGCACTCCCACAGGCAGCCACACAGTGCCTGCATATTTTCAGGGACAGAGTACCCTCTTCCCTACCCACCCGGTGTCGCTGTAAAGGCCAATAGGGCTAACAGCATTAACCTCATTACCGGAAAAAAAAACAGATTGTAAGTGTCTGGGAATAGTGTTAGCTTCTAAAAATATACTTGAAAAACATTTTTTTATAGATTCAGAGTTCTTTTTTTGCAAAGGTCTAGCAAATGCGTATTTACTAAAACATCTATAACACATAAAATGTATTTATTTCCATCATTATATTCACTGTAATTTCTCATGTCACTTAAATCAGCTTGCCAAAGATCGCTAATATTAGATAAAACATATTTATTTCTCGAAAATCATCGCTGAACAGGTTTATGTAAGGTATAAGTTTCTTGAGACTCCAACCATTTTTTTGTATCTTCTTTAGTCATTTTACTTTTCATTGCTTTGGATAATTTATTTCAACTACTATAACCGGCAGGATTAGAAACATCAAAATAAATAATTTTGATTTCTAATAAGGGGTCCATCTTTCTCAGGAAATTTTTCGTTTTACTTTTTTCTTCGTTCGATTTTGGATATGTTTGGGGAGTTAATTGATTTGCGGTGCTTGAAGATTCCGTCGCAGCTTGTGACGTTTCCCCAAAATCAGGTGTCTTTGACATAACATTTATGAAAGTCGCTCGTCTTGGATTTCTTATATAACTCAATGGTACTTTTAAATCGTTCAAAACTTTCGTTAATTCTACCCAACCATGTGGCGAACTGTTTTTGAGTGGTCTTACAACATCATTGATTAAGTCAACAATATTACTTTTATAAACTTTCTTGTTGTCTATAAAAATTGTACCGGTATCGTTCCAATTAATCTTATTTTTATTTTTCAATAAGCAGTTGAGATTAAGTGTAATAGTCATTATTTTGTGTGGAGTATTCTCATTAATCGGTCGTTCATGAGTATTCAAAGGCTCTTCTTTAATATCTACGGTTTTTTGTTGTTGTTACATCTTTTTTTATATAATTTTTCGACTTACCTAAATAACTAAGGGTATTTCTATTGGTTTTCGATCTTTAGCAATAAAATACAAATATCTCTGAAGATTTTGTTGATAAAGTGACCATTTCTCTCTATCGTCCAATTTAGTTTTTAAAACTACTCATTTCTTCATCAAGTTGTGATAAATTGTTAACGGTAGTATTAGCATTATCTTTCTTAAGTTTCTCCATTATTTCAAGTTCAATTAATATCATTTTATTTGCGTTGTCCATTTTTATTCTAAATCAATGAATTAAATAGTGCACCCAACACTGTACTTAAGATAAGATTTCTTAAAATATTCTTATACTTATCTAATTTATTTTTGTGTTCGTCCTGCAGCGGAATTTTCCCTTTCAAAACATTGTATAAGCACTCACAAATACAATCGATTTCTTCTTTATTACAAGCGCCAAGTAAAACTTTTCTATATTTTGGTTTTAAGCAATGTAACGCTCTTAAAAACTCTTTATGTGTCTTTACTCTATGTGTTACTGTTTAATAATGATGGAATAGTCTTTAGAGTTATTGTAATAATATCCCTTCTTAGGAATGTAACAAATGGTTCATCAGGAAATATGTTAGTTTTCATTCGGTAAATATCATCTGTATTTTGTTTTAAATCTATCATTAAGTATCCATGTGGTTTACATATTTAGGATTTACATATTTAGGTACTATTTGACGAGCAAGAAAACGTATTTGAGTTTTGTCTTTAGGATTTTTAAAGTAAATGATGTAGCTAGAATTTAACGATATATCACGTTGTCCTTTTCCTTGATGAAACAAGTTTTGCGTTATGTAGAATACACTCAAGTTTCTATGATGACTTCCTTTAGTAAAAATATCAACTATGCGCCTATCAGATGCTCTCATAAGATCGTCGGTTATAATCAATTGAGGATACTTCCCATCAAACATGTTCAAGTCAGGAATTCCTTGATAGTAATTAACTCCACCTAAATTGTAAAATGGTTGCATTTCATCGTAACACCATAAGATAGTGTTAAATTCTTGATTACAAACATGATTTATGTTTTTCAAAAAATCACATACGAACTTTGATTTTCCAAAACCACTAGGACCCGCTATAATAGCAGTGAAAGGGTGTTCAAAATGAAACATGTTAAATGTTGGATACGTCTATTCAGTCAAAAGGTAAAACTAAATATGTACATATAAAAAAATACATAATATTTTATAATATATTTTCTTAACTAATACAATAAAAATAACATCGTAATACTATCTTAACTTATAATGACCCCAAGCTAATGTATCTATTGAGTTATGCAAAATATGTCGCTTGGTGTCGTTGTATGACAAACAAATTTTTTTTTTTTTTGTGTAAATATAATATGTTTGATGCTTCTAAATCTATACATTTCAGCAAATTGTATTTTTTTATTAAATAAACATGACTTATAGTCACTAACATTTAATTTCTTAGTTACACTTTTATTAACCCCTTTAGCTTTAGCTTTGGCTTTGTTCTCATCTTTAAAAAATCCTAATTTCTTTTTATTTACTTGAGGAAAGTGAAACTGATTATTTGAAGGATAATCAGAAGTATCGAAATATGAATTTAAATATTCCTTAATTTCTTTATAAAAATCATCGCAAAATATTTAGTATATCAGACTATCAGTATCAGTATATAACAATTTTATGTTGGTAAATTTATTTTTCATGTACTGATTGATAGTGAAAGTCATACATTAAATTCTTGGATATCTCTAATATGCTAAAACCTAAATATATGGGCTTATTATAAAACAATTTAATTTTGCGAAGTTGGACTGCGGCCAAATTTTTAGAAAAAATGGAAAGACTGTGGAATTCGGGGCGAGCAATGAGCCTCTCAACCAAACCTTTGATTTCTCCATGATTTTCCTAATGTGTTAATAATTTTACGTTTACTCTTTTTTCGATATTTTCCATTGTCTTTCCAAATACAGAATCATTCATCAGCTTATAAAAATCTTTTTCAAAGTCGGATGTTGCTAAAGTTCGTAATTGGGTGTTTAATTCAATATATTTTTTTAACCAAGGATTTTGCTTGAATTTTAATCTCTTTGTACTCGCAAACCATATTTCTCACATTGCAAAAGATTTCTATAATGTATTACATATTTTTTTTTGTTATATAAATTAGTAACTAATTTAGATTCTTTCGAATTACCTACACAAATATTTTCTGGACACAATGGAAAGTCGGAATGAGCGTCATGTAAGCTATCGGGGTATTCTAGATCTACTTCTTAAATATATCCAATATCAGAGGTGATTGGTACATTATAATTTACATAAGTATCTTCCCATTCAAAATTAGACAAAGGCAAATATTGAGACACAGCCCACCCATATAAATTGTTAGCATCAAGATAAATTAAATATAAAATATGATCATTACTATTAAAAGTTTTCATGTGTGGATTCTTTGCTTTTGCAATTACTGCATTTCAATATGCCTCCTCTAATACTGGATTTGACAAAAGCAATTTTGTCAAAATCTGTTAATAATTCTAGTTCAACTTTGGTATATTTTAACATAGCATCCCAACTTAACCCTGGAGCGGTATAGTAATGAGCAGGATCTAAATCGTAAGTCTTCATGCAAACATTTTTAAAATTTTTGAAAATATCACATAAAAGTATTACATCAGTTTTTAAATAAAGATTAGAATAGTCCGCCATACTTTGACAGTGGAAATGAGACCATACTTTTTGAGCATAATTATAATCATCAACTGAAATGTTTCACCAGTCAATGTACTGGCGAAACACTCAACCTAACCTTTTTACCATTTACATTCAGAATTTTTGAGAAAGAAATATACTTTTCTTCATTTTGTGGAATGATTTTTACCTCACCTTCGGCAAAATTTAATGCATGTACAATAAAATGAGCATCGTAATTGCTCAGATTATGTAATATTATAGGAATAAATGAGGTGTTATGATTTTTTTTACGACAATTCTCATGGCATACACATATAAAAGTACCTAAATGCCAGTCGTGATCGATATATCGTTCATCCTTTAATTCACTCGCACGTATGTAACATATAGAAGCTTCTTGTATTGTTTTGTTGTCTATTTCTGATAGAGGAAGAGGACATTTTTGAAAAGAATTAGCTCTACAAATAATTTCTATATCTTTAGGTAAACTTGTCAAAAATACGTTAGCACAATTTTCGCCGGTATAAGTAACATATTTAGAAAACTTATTATCATATGAACATTTGACATAATAACCAAAGCTGTACTCATCATGTCTTTGAACGTTGGTAGTGAAAGATTTAAAAGGATCATTGGAACATGAATCGATGGGATTGATAAAAGATTCAAAATCTGCGTAAATCATAAAGGGATCTCTCTTTTTCTTTTCATAACATTCGAATTTTATCTTATCACTTGGTACATTTTCACCACNATCTACAAAAAAGTCCGGGACAGCCTATTCGTATCTTTTAAGAATAACGCGTAGTGATCATATTTCTGTCTAAAAATTGTAATTTCAATATATTTCTTATTGTGAGGGATATTTTTCCATAACGGTATTAATCCTTATTTTATTTTATTTTTTTAATTTGGACACATTGACTAGTCGACTTGCGGGGTCTGGCACACATCCGAAAGAAACGTATTTGTTGGTTCTACGGAACCAACAAATACATACTACTGACGTAGCGGATAAGCTCCAAGAGCGTGGCATAAGATGCTATGGCAACGTTGCGCGCCGGCGTAGGAACTATGTCGGATGCAAGTTCCTTGATATGTCTGTCCTGTCCCTGGAACTAGACCTCCGAACGCCAATGGTCGAACCATCGTGTAAAGTGGAGTAGGTTATGTAGGAAGGCAGACTCTGGCAACATACGCCGGGATTAATGCCAAGAGAAAGAAGACTTGGTTGAAGTTGTTGAAGACTTGTCGCTTCGACGATGTAGCCCATTATAAATGCTATGGTATGGTTTACAATCACCTCTGCTGGCGGCACAATCTTCGCAGATTACGTATAAGCTTATTGGTTCTTTTCATTGCATTCTAAACTGCAATAATATGGATTAATACGTGCGCGGTGTTCTGCTGTAATCTACATTTGGCATTACATACATAACCTACTCTTTTAACTTATACGTACGCAATAGCATCATGACCATAACTCTCTCTTGCCGATCTACAGTAATGAAAAATGAAAAAAATATTCAGATATACATATATAAAAATATTAAAAATCTACATTAAAAAAAATTGTACATGCTCAACTTACTGCATGTATTTAGTTATATTATTATCATATTATTTTCACTTATAAAAGAATCTTAAAACTTTGAACTTGAATAAAAGGTTTGGTACTTTTAACGCAAATAGCGTTACCTACAATATGAAAGGTTAGATTAGGTTAGTTAGATTGGGGTGCTTGGTCGGATAACCTCCTCGTGTGTTAGCTCGCTGTTGGCCCTTTCTCGAATGCTTGTCGTTCGGGGGGGACGAACAGTGTTGCGGGCCGGTGCACCCTGGGCGGCTAGTAATTGGTGCCCACAGGATTCGTCCTTGGGTAATGATTGCTCGCTGGCTAATAATCCGACGTGGTTCTCCGCGTGTCCTCTGTCATGCAGAGGACACAGTGTGAGGAACCAGAGGGCGCGCGTGGTGTGTACTCACCCTACCGCCACGCAGGTGCAGTTATGTGCCAGTGCCGAATATATCGGAACTCCACTCTTGGTTGCGGTCATGTCTCGTAATCAGGAGTGGAACCGAGGGCCTTGCCTTTATCGGCCGGGCTGCGAGGAAGAAAACCTCTATAAAAAATTACCCCAACCCAAGCGGCGAAGCAGCGCGAGGGGTTCATGGCTGATGGGGAGATCAGTCGCTACTGCTGGTCCCGCCAGGGTACCGGCCGACACCCTGGCGTAATAGGCTTATCCGAGTACAGGGGGCACTGCTCGGATGGACCGTTTTTCCCCCACACTCGTGGGAACAACATGGAATTTAAAAAAACAAAAAACCAAAACGATGAGGTGGAGTGTGTTGAGCCCGAGAAGGGCGGCGATGTGATGTTGCCTGAGGAGGGCGGAGTAGATGTGCTTAAGGCGAAGGAAGTTGTTGGTGTTGTTGCGACGTCTCGAAGAGTGTCTGTTTCGAGTGTCGCTGCGCAGGGGTCAGTTGGAGATGGCCGGAACGTAGGAGTGTGGAAGGAGCCAAGAGTGGTTCTGACCAGATTGGACGTTGGTGATGGAATGTCGACTGTCGGTAGTGTCAGGTCGAGACGTGGGTCCGAATCGTCATATGGTTGGTTGTGGGGAGCGTCTGAGTCAAAAGACTCAGATACTGATAGTTTTGTGTCAATGGTGTCGGAGAAATCAAGGACACGGGCACAATACCTGAAGGACAGGCGGAAGAGGCCTCGGAAGCCGATAGATCAGTCGGGGTCTTCTGGTGAAGGAGAGCCAGATAGACCGGCGCCAAAAATGTTTGCCATGAGAAGACGGAAGGTCTCGGTGAGGCAGAAAACAAGGAGTTACTGCTGAGGTCAGAGCAGGAGGGGTCGGATGCCGCTGCGGCCGTACTGGCCAGGGCTAGCTCCAGGCTCTCGGACATGACTCTTCCGTCCGAAAAAGAGCAGGACGACGCCATACTTGCGTCTGACTTGAAAAATCAGGTGGTGGACAGCCTTGCGGTGATAAGAAAGGTTGCCAGCAAATCAGGCTCTAAAGCAGGCGGCGAGGGCCATAGGAATGGCGGTTGATGAATTGGCTCAGCGTACCGCGACGGAGGAAGTAGCTCAGCTGCGCGCTCACAACAACAAGCTGTGCAATGAAATGTCTGAGCTACGCGAAGAGGTCAGTCTTTTACGGGCGGACCTCCGAGCGCAAAGGAGCCAAGTAGTGGGACCTGGCAAGAGTCAGCCAGGGTGTTCCGATGAGCTGAAGCGCTCTTTAATGATGGAGATCGGAACAATGGTGAGCGCCCGGATAGAAGGCTTAGAGAATCGGCTTCTTCTGGCGAGGAGCATGCGTCCCCCGCTAGCGTCGTCATGGGGTTCGCAGGAAGAGACTGCCACAACATCGGCGAGACTAGAGGCGACAGCGCCAACTACTCTGGTAGCTCCCGCCAATCCTGCCTCGACAAGAGGTCAGCCAGGGAAGAAGGGAAAGGGCAAGGGTAATAAGACCCTTGCAGCTCCGGTGAAGGACGTCTCGCAGCCACGACCGACGACACGAACGACGAATTCCACCTGCGCCAGCTGACTTGTCAGAAGGGTGGAATGTTGTTGCCAGGAAGGGAGGCAAAAAGAAGCCTGCTACTGCTGCTGCTGCTCAGCAGCAATCCAAGAAGGGAACGGGGACAAAAGCGCCAAAGGCGCCCAAAGTTCCGAAACTTAGACCGCCACGGTCCGCAATAGTAGCTCTCAAGCTTCAACCCAGCGCGGCTGAGCGTGCCAGAGCTTGGGGAAGCTGGCCGCCTACCAACCTGGCCCGAGTAGGCGCGCGCAGGTTGCTCCCGCGCGCTACTCCGAGCAGGCCGTCGAGGGTGCCCACACACCCTTGAATCCGCGACGTGCCTGGCAGGCTCCCGCCGCCGCGTTTCGTGGACGATTCTAGTCCCCGCGTCTCGCGGCCAGTGATGGTCGAGGAGGAGCACCGTGAGGTTTTAGTGAGTATTGGGATTGGCCTTCAGCCGGTCCACGAGTCCCACATAACCCGCCCGAGTCCCCACTCGGGCCGGTATCCGTAAAAGGATTTCCTCACGTTAAAAAAAAAAAGTCTAGTTAGATTAGGTTACATTACAGTTTTAAATAAATAATTTCAAATAAAATAACATAACATAGTTTTTATCTATACCCTATAGACAACAAAACTTATCTTCGCATTTTTACTCCTTGCGATGAAATCACTATTATTCGATAAATAATCGGCAACCATAAATCCATCTATTTCGCGTAGGTTATGCGATTGCCCTTTTTCGTATCCCTCATCCATTTTAATTAATTAGATTGACACTTTAGCACAGACAAGTAAAAGAAACAAAGTACTGCGCGAGATCTCCTAACTATCACCGGCGACTAGCGAGTTGTAAAACCAGTGACGTCACGGCCGACCGTGGGACTGTTAGCGGCATTTGAAATCTTTGCAAACTTTAAATGCCTGTAAAATCATAACTACTTGGTTGTTTTTAATGAAACAAAAACAAGTGTATTTGTATACGTAAAAACTTTACTGTAACGAACTTTGAAGCATTATTTCATACCTATTACCATTCCTCATTAAGCAAAAAAAAACTCGTGTCCTCGAGATAAAACGACTAATTGGGATAACAAAACAAGCTATGATCCTTCTAAATAATGTATGGAAGAAAAGTGGAATTTCTATCAAAACTAAAATAAGAATGGTACGAGCATTGATATTCCCTATTACTACCATTTGATAGATAGGTACAGGTGGAGCCAGATCATCTAATGATCTAGCTTTAGATGTAAAGCCTAATCATTCTCAATTCATAAGCTTAGTTCCAATATAGATAATAATTTATCATCATGAGGTAGTTCACACGCTATAGTAATATAAGTTCCGCGTATAAAATAAAATAGACTGAGATCCCAGGACCCCCAGACCTACGTCATTTTAGTAAAGTTGAAATTTTGAAGATTAATAGTCTAATAAGTAGAGTAATAGTCTAATTAGTCTAAGTAGGTAAGAGTGTATGCGTACTTACTAACTTGAGAGTGAGGCCCTTTCAAAGATAGCGCCAATTTAAGGTACACACTCACCTACGTTAAAGTAAAAACGCTCGTATTTAAATATGTTTTTGAGAAAAATGTAAAAAAAAAAATTATAACCAAATTCTTTACGAAGGCTTTACTCTAGCAAGACGTCCTAAAGATTGTCTAAAATTGGGACACAATACGCTATACTTCTTCTTCTTCTTCTTGGCATTAATCCCGGCTGTTTCCAGGGAGTAGGTTGAGTAGGAACTCAACCTACTCCATTTTGCGCAGTCTTAAGTGCCTCGGTGGTGAGGCTCTCATGTCCTGCATCACAACATCCAACCAGCGCTTCCTTCGACGTTCGAAAGGTCTCACTCCAGGGGCTGATAGGGGTCATGGCACTTGCATCCGCGTAACATGGCCAAACCATCTCAGGCGATGCTCTTGGAGTTTATCCGCTACGTCACGGACTCCAAGATGGACGTCACGAACTCCAAAGAACGTGTTACGATTGCGGTTATACCGTGTTATGCCGTACATCCACCTTAGCATCTTCATTTCCGTGACGTGAAGCTCCTGAATGTGCCAAGATAGTGCTGGCCAGCATTCACTGCCGTATAAAATAACAGGTATGCTCTTGTATATCAGCCGTCACCTCTGCTAGGAAGTCAGTCTGCATCGGTCCATTCGGCTACCACCACTTGATTCGAGGCTTACGTTTCTCGGCTACTTTTTTCTTCCGGGTGACGTTAAAGTCCAGAAGAAGACGATGTTTCGCCTGGAATTACTTAACAGGTAGTTACTCTGCCCATTTGACACCGTCTGGTCAATAAGTAGTCAATTTGAGTTGAGTGGTTCTCCCTCTGTATTACGAAGACCGTACCTTAAGCCCCCGAGAACACGTTCATATGGCTCAGCAGCCTTACTGACGTGACCGTTCAGGTCTTCCCCAACAACAAACAACCATTTCGGTAGACGGTATAGCAAGTAGAACCTCTTAATTCTGCTTTCAGGAAGACTTTCGGACACGCTACAGCCGGCCTGCGGCGCATAAGCACTACTTTAGTTTGTAGTTACGCCTTCAATCAGCACCCTTATACCCATCAAGCTATTGCAGCGTCATCAGTTTCAAGAAGCCAGTTCTGAAGCTCTTCAGAAAGAACTACTGCCACACCGTTTTTACCTGAAGATGACCCGCTGTTTATAAGCCGGTAACGCTGTCTGTTATAGTGGGACTTATTCCCCTTCCAGCAAGCTTCCTGGAGGAAAGCACACTGGACCCGAAAGTCTTATAAGTATATCTGCGAGTTCTCTGCATCGTCCGGTTAGAGAGCCAATATTCCACGTAGCAAAGCGGAGTTTCTGTTTCTGTCTGGGTACTAGCGTTTTAAGCAGTGTTCTTGACACGTTGTTGCGTTCCATATTAGCGGCGGATGGTGGTTTTTAAATGGAGCAACTGCCATTTGACTTCCAAAACCACTTTTCCAAAAAAGTACGCTATAATTTTACATATATTATTTATGGACTATTTTAAGACCCCTTATAACCACCCAAACCGATCTGATGGCTCAATCATCCTCCCAGTCAGAGATGTCCCTTTACTTAGCGCTACTTCTGGAAGGGCCCCACTTTCAGGTTAGTGAGTACGCAAACTTTTATAAAATGACGTCGGTCTGGAGGCTCTAGGAACTTGAAGTAAAAAACTACGAAACTGGAACCACATGCAAACTAAATGCACATTAAAAAGATAAAAATAATTTTAATTGATATAATGTGAACTACCGGTACAAGCTGCACTAATCCTTGTACTTATTTGTTTATTGGACGCCCCCTCCAACCTCAAACTTCCTCTTAAGTAGATACTATGCGTTTTTTCAAAGGCCGAAAACGAATTTGCACCATTTGGAGGCCCCCCCGGACCCGAGGCCCGGGGCGGAGCGAAGCCCCCCCCCCCCCTCTAGTCCGCCACTGGCTACCATTAATGAAATAAATGTTTTAACATAAAATTAAATTCATTATTTAATTTACTACAGTTATGTGAATATATCAATTAGGAAATATACCAAGGAAAAGATAAATTTTATTACACACAACTCGTTAAAATTAGAAATATAATTAATTTCCATATAACATGTCACTTTCTCGGGATACACCCGCACACAGCAGGATAGGCAGAGCCAAGAGGGAACCTAGTGTTAAGAAACTCCGTTCTCCATTCTGAAGGCATTGCGTGTTGGAGGACGTTGGAGGAAAAAACGTTATTGTTAGTCATCATTTAAGATTTTGATAGAAAACTATTGTATGGTTGTTAATTTTTCGGTCTGCTTGTACACGCGCAACTTCTTAGCTGCTAGACGGACACGTCTTACAAACACTTGAATTAGAACTAGTGGTCCACCCAAACTATAAGAAATAAATTAAATGTGCTCAAGATCCCAGAGCTAATATGTAGTTAAGACAGTGTGCAGACACACTGTCTTAACTACATATTAACCCAGTTAGTGAGTACTAACTTGAAAGTTGGGACTTGTAAGTTGTTGTTAACTTGTAACGGTATATCTCTGTCGGGGAAGATGATTCAGCCATCGGACTGGTCTGGGTGCTTATGAGGAGTCATGAAGTCCGTAAGTAATATATTTAAGCTTTTTTGTTCATATGTTCATTCGACGATTCAAAAGTGCTAATAATAATTGCCTATTTGAATAAAGAATATTTTGAATTTGAATTTGAATTAAAATTAAAGCTAGCTAGTTTAACGGCATTTGCCCCAATTTTAAACAACCTTTAGGAAGTCTGGCAGGAGTAAAGGCTCACGTAAAGGGTCTGGTAATAGTAAATATATTTTTTTTACATCATTCTTAAAAACATATTTAAAAATGAGCGTTTTTACTTTAACGTAGCTGGTTGTATACCTTAAGTTGGCGCTATCTCTGAAAGGTCCCCACTTTCAAGTTACAGAGTATGCATGTAGTCTTAACTATATATTAGACTATTAATCCTTAAAATTTCGGCTTTTCTAAAATTCAAAAATGAACGTTGAAAATTTACATCGTCGTGGCACTATGAGACAGCCTTTCTGCCTTTGACTATAATTGCGATCAAATTTACGATATATTGCCAGTGCAATAAAAAAAACAATCATTATTACTGGATTTATTAAGCACAATGTGTGATCAGACGAGTGGAAAAGACGCTTCGGTGGCGATGCCGCAGTTGTTCCTGCGGTAGCGTGCGATGCGGATGTAGCCGTCCTCACCCCATCCCGTCCCGTACGAGTTCTTCACCAGCCAGTACGCGCCGGATCTATCGTCCCATCCGTATCCCACCACCAGCATCTGAATTATATGGAATATGGAATGTACATATACCAAACCATAGCTGGACTAGTTGCTAAGTGTGGCAGTTCCAAGTGTTAACTTAAAATTATTGCATAAATGCCCGCCTAAGAATAAACAAAAGAATGCTTTTTTAAATAAAAACGTACAGCATGATTCACGTATATACTGGAGCATCTCTTCTCATAGAACACGCCTGATTCGTACTGCATGAAGGAGGTATGGTCACCGTCGATGACGACGGCCACCGGCCCGATCGTGGCCACCGCCATCTCCAGATCGGCCTCGTTCCCCTCTTCTATCTCTGCAAATCCCACGTCTGCCGCTCCGGAGTCCGTGTCATTGTATCTAACAACAATTATAACAGGTGTCCGCTGATTATTGGATAAACTTGAGACATCTTGTAGTAGAACTTACCGCTTACGGCAGTTTAGAAAAAAATAAAATAATATAAAAGATATTATATATGTAAATAGTTGCATAATTATGAAACAAACTTTAGATGTTAAGTTGAGTTAAAACAAAGCAATTGGTGAAACTTTGAAGTAAATCGGTTCAGTACTTTCAGAGATAAGTATGACCATACATGCAGACAGACAAACAGACAAGAAATTTTAAAAAATAGATTTTTGCTTTCTTTTATTCTTTTTAAGTGTCCCTTTATTCAAACTTACCTCTATTACACTGGGCTGGAGCAGTGAAGGCGAGTGTCGATATATCGGAAAGGGTACCCTAAAGCCTACTCCTGTGGTCACAAGTCCAAGGCATTGCTCCTCGCTCCACCTCATTTAGAGACCGTGGATAATATTAAGTTGTAACTACCATCCATTTCTGATATGTTAACAGGTTTTGTATCATAGTGACGTTTTTTTAATATACCTATATCACTTCTAATTTCTAACAATATAACATAATATATAATGATCATTGGTCACCTGCACTTTTTGATGGCGGCTTCATAAGGGTAGGTTTCCTCGGTATCGATGCCGCCATTGTAGCTGACGTACGCGAACGACTCCACCACGTTGCCGCCTCTACAGCCGTCTGCTATGGAATCTTGCGTGCAGTCGATCAAGTTCTGTTCAGAGAGGGACACCAGGCGTTTGTCCTTGCGAAAGTGTTGTCCTTCCAGTGCACCTGTCTAGTAAATATTATTAAATTTTCTTCAAACTCGGAAACGAATGTCTGCTAAGAGTGTTACTCGAAGAAGAGAAAGCCGCCATATATGACAATAACAAATTCGAAAACCTGAGGAAAAATCCACCTAAATTCCCACATATGGCGGCTTACAGCGGGAAAGATGGCTTCGTATACAAGTATGACAAGTCAACAGGAGAAAATTCCCCACACAGGTGCACAAGTGTTTCGGACAAACCAACCTTTGTCGTAGCTCGCTGTACGGAGTTAGCGCTGGAACAAAAGATAACACTTAACTTAACACTGCATACACCATTCTAACTTCTAACAATCCAACATGTAGTGGGTGAATTCTTAGCTGCGGTAAGTCCACCTGAGTGGTCAACAATTTCGTCCCCGATAGTGATCTGATTGCAACTGCAACTATTGAGGCAGCCGAGGACCTTAGGAGTAGGTAAGACTACTTTTAGTTGCACGGGGGACGCAAATTCAAAGTTCGCACGATCGCCTTTATTCTGGTGAACAGTGTTGTAGAAAGGCCCGCAAGACTTATTGTGGGCGAGGTCTTAATTAATCATTTTGGGGCATTCGTAACGGCGGCCATACTACCAAAGGCCAAAATACTTACACTCATCGGGGACACAAACCAACTACTCTTTATCGACAGATTAAACATCTTAAAAATGTACTATATCAGCCCAAATCTCGTGACGGCCATCGATCAAGGGATAGCGAGATTCCCTCAGTTCTCTGGACTTCCCAGTTCCCTGGACTATATCAAAAAAGAATACGGAAGGAAGGGAAGCTCGTCCACCCTGACCGATTAAGACCAATTAAGAACGCCCTACGCGAATGTTGCCTTAACAAAACACAAAAGGATCTACGGAGGAAACTACTACACTGACGCCGAGGAAGTCGCCATCGGCATATTCATTCGCCGAGCAAATGAAAGGTCCGTGCCTGATATAGTGGAACACAACATCAAACTACCTGTAGATGCTAGGTGCCAAATTTCAAAAGAGAAAACAAAGATGCTTTTAAAAAACTAAAGAAAAAAATTATAAAAAGGTGCCGACTATGCATTGTCAATCACGGAGGTCACTTCCAACATTTATTATAAAACTATTTTGATTATTTTCTGCTTAACTTTTTTTTTCTTTCTTTTTTCACTTTTTTATTTTCTTAAAACCATAAAATTGTATATCTCTTTCATCACATATTATGCCTTTTAGAATATAGGCCAATTATAATTTACTAATAAAATATTTTTTTTATTAGCTTTTTGTTCATATGTTCATTCGACGATTCAAAAGTGCTGATAATAATAGCCTATTTGAATAAAGAATATTTTGAATTTGAATTTGAATTTAATTCTGAATGAGGCTTTTTAAAAAAAGGTAATAACAAATTTTCGCTGCCTCTTGACTAAACTACATTTTTTAACGTGTTATCGTTGAGCTAGCCTTATGAAATTTGCAGTAAATATTCTGCATGAATACCAGCAGTTTTTGAAATTAGTTGTAGAAATAAAACAAGTATTTTTTTTTCAGCACAGCCGATGAAAGTTGTTAAAATTTAATTTTTTTTTTGTTTCATTGTTATTTCTTTGAATATTTATAAAACTATGAATTACAACAACAACGTCATTCAAATGGACTACTATTGAGCTATATTGAGGTGAAAAATCACTAGCTCAGACCCTACAGTTAGGATGTATTAACCAATTTTCTCCAAGATCCGATATAACATACATGGGGGTGAAATGGATAGGTACTGAGATCCTCGCCCGTAGACAACCGTTTATCCGTCGATCGTGTTACACCTATATATTATAAAGAAATTTTTTTGACTTACTGCCGCGAAGGCCCAGCAGGATTTACAACGCAACGTCTGGTCCTTCACTTCAGTGACGGCACCCTCCTTCACCCAGTCCACGCTCCTCGACGCCATCACGTTCGCGGCATAGATGTAAGTCGCTGGTTTGATATATTCGTCCCTGTTTTATAAACATAATTAACAATATTTATTATTCTTCTATTTATTATTAGTCATCTTCTGCCACTTAACACGCAATGCCTCCAGAATTCGGCGGAAAGTGGGCAACGGAGTGTCTTAATACAGGGTTCCCTTTGTCTACCCTGCTGTGAGTGGGATAAAGCGTGAAGCTGTTAAATAATAATAATAATAATTCTTCTAATGTCTCCCATCTTTAGCTAGAAAAAAATATTGGTTAGAAGTGTCGTTCTTCTCTTTTATCTTATGTAAGGTTAATAAGGTAACCTGGTGCGTCGGTAACCATTCATGGCGCGCGAGAACTGTTTCGAAGTCATGTCAGAGAATCGGTTGATTCCCATACGAAAGGGCTCAAGGCCGCGCTCGTAGCGCTGGTTGTGCAGCGCTATCTTATATCTGTTTCGGGCGAAGATCTTCATTGCAACCCTGTCTTTGTCGCGGTGAATGAACGTTTTATTGTATTGCAGCTGTTGAAAAAAAAAACATTCAATTAATACAATGCAATAATTAAGATAATTTCAAAAATAAGTTTCTGTCAGCATCTAACTGTAAGTGAATTCGATCTCCATTCAAGGGAGACATTATAATGAAATTATTTTCATTCTCTCTCATAGATTTCACTCTTATAGACAAAACACGACGTTGACTTCCGCCACTCTTTTGCAATGTCTCGAAAATTAAGTGAAAACTAGCGGATAGAATGACCCAACATTAGGTTCCCTTTGTTTAACCTGCGAGAAAAAACGACAAGGTCCTTTAAATCCGCAAGAATATTCGGAAGTATTTAACATACATACATTGTAAAAATTAACTTAATTAAATGCAAAAACAAGTTTGCTATGGCTCCGTAATTGCCTTCAGCAATATTAACGCTCTTGATGCTAACGCTTTTAAATATATTTAAAAACGTTTCCGGAGGCATTTAGCCTTCAGTTGTGGATTTGTTTGTACTAAGATAAAAAAGGGAAATGTTTTCCTTGGTTTTATTACCTTAAATGCATTCCATTCTTCTAAAAGTAATTCATGATGGTGGATGACTTTAGCTGCTGACATCCATGCCAACAATAGCAACAAAATGATCTGCATTGCCAATAAGTTAGTAGGTACTTGTATAATATAACACCCTGAAGAAATGAAAATTAACTTTCATATACCTAAATGTTTAAAGTGGTCTGCGGAATAATAAGTAATCAGTGGTTGGTGTTTGTTGATAGAAGAGAAGGTGGTAATGTGACCCCCTATTTATAATAAATCTAAATAGTACATTACCGTTTTTCGTATTTATTCACCTATATGTGATTTACCATGGAATTAAAAATTATGCAGAATATTATATATATATATATATATATATATATATATATATATATATCGGTGTACAGTAGTATTGATTATATATTGTAAAATCTATGTGTGAGGGAAATCCACCCTACAGCGTCATCAGAAGCGGGATCGTTGTTGGCACAAAACGAGAACAATAGAGATAACCAATGGCATGCTATGTTCGAACAAAATGCGAACATGCGATGATCGAAGTCCTGTATACACATAGTTACCTACTTATGATCCTGACAGAAGACACGGACGCGAGATCGTGGTGCGCAACGGCTGACTTGTGCTTTTGACAAACACCCCGAGAGGCAGTCAACTCGTGCTTGTTGTAAGTAAGGCACTTAAGGGTGAAGCATTTACGTGGCTGTCTCAAATAGCAGACGAGAGTATGACATGCTACCCTTACAAATCACTGGAAGGACGTGGGTAACGAGGTTGCTGTGGCTACTGTACTCGCTCACATATCGGTTTGACCCGCGGCTTTAACGTTTAGCGCTTATAACATTGAAGTGTTTCAACTGCGGGAAAACTGGCCATAAGCGAGTGAAATGCAGAAACAAACCTGTCGATGCGACGATACGAACACCTGTATCTTCAACGTCGAATCAAGTGGTGCAGCAGCCGGCAGCGAGGCCTTTAGTGTGCTTCAAGCGTGGCAAACCGGGTCATATCGGCGTCTGGTGTATGAGCGAAGGCGGCGGCGGGCCGAGCGATGGCATCGGGGATGGAGCAGCGCGCGGTGAGCGGTGTGTGGACGGAGCGGCGTGTGGACGTATGCAGTGTCCAACCTCCAAAGAGTAGGGTACGAAACAAAAGGTGATTTGTTTTGTTTACGATTCTGGTGCTGAATTCTCGTTAGTTGAGTTTTTCTGTTAAATTTAGTGGTCGACGACGGTTTAGTAATGTTGTTACTATGACCGGTATTGGTCAAACACGAGTATACAGTACCGAACAAATTCTGTGTTGTGTAGTATTGACGATTGTCCTCTTGAGATATTGTTGTGGCGAGATTTAAATCCGAGTTTTCCTGTAAACATAACTGTGACTGACGTTTGGTTAGACGGGAATCTTTGTAAATTCAGTGAATAACAATACTGTACATAGTGTAGTTAGAGTTGACTTTGACTGACATCTCAGCTTATACTACTGGTAGTAACAAATCGAAACTTTTAGAAACCTTTGAATGACATTTTGAAAATCACTCCTGTTTTAGGGGTCCAGTATGGGAGGACTTAATGCATTGTTGGAGGCTGTGGCAAGTGCTGGTTTCTCTTTGAACCTAGAGAAGTGTTCCTTCCGGAGGATGAGTATGGCGTTCTTGGGGCTTGAGGTGGAGGCTGGTCGGTTCTCTGCCGCCTCCGAAGACTGTGATTAAGTTGTGACAGTTTGTCGGATTTCCGTCAGTTTCCCTACTGTAATTTTCTATTTCCGGCAGTTTTGAATCTATTATTCGTCTCAAGACTGAGTGGGCTATTGAAAAGCTTTTTGACTTTTGCTGATTTCCGGGTATGTCATGGTGTGCTGGAGGAATTGTGGATGACTGCGTTGCTTATAGGGTCGCGATATCTCACTCTGGGAGAGTTCAAGCTGGGCTACATCCAAACCCTAAGGTATTGACTCCTGGAGTGTTCACAAGGTTACTTGTGGCTTTGTTTGGGGCTCCAACCCCCATCATTGCTGACCAGGGAAGATGTTTCACTGGTGGTGGTTTCACTAGTAGACATTGGTTGGCATCTCATGGCGGCGAGTTTACCTTGTGCTAACAGGCGGGTAAGGCGCGTCAGGAGTGTGTTAAAGTCTATGTTTACGTTTGAGACTAGCGGTAATAGATTGTGGCAAGACTATAGGAGAGTACAACTCACGATAAATTGTACGATGAACCGGTAGCTTTTAATACGTAAAGTCGCGATACCGTTATCATTGATGTGTATCGGTGGTGTGTATCATTGATATGTCATTGATTTGTCGTTGATGTGTCAATGGTGTGTGTCTTTGATGTGTATCTTTGATGTGTATTATTGATTTGTATCATTGGTGTGTAGTAGTGAGGTATAGTTGTCGTTTGTGGTGGTAGTCGTTGACATTGACGAAATTCGTTAAGTAGCATCAGATATAATTACGAAGTGTGCGGAATGCGGACGTTTATATTTTTATTAGGGAAACACACAGAATACACAATACACAAACATTACAAATTTAAAAGATGAGTTTTTTGTTGGCGTATTGTTGGAAAACGAAAAGCGAAATAAGACAAAATTAGATTCGAAATTCAAAGGTTCATTTAAGGTTGTCGAAGTTTTGGAGTGTGATCGTTACACACTGAAAGTTTTAAATTGTAAACTTACTTACAAGTTTGCTTACGATAGGTTAAGTAAAATGCCAGCAAGTCATATAGCCGACGAAATCAATGTGTAATTTATGATGTTGTTGATGATAATGATGGTGTTCAAGCTTAAGTAGTTGGAGAGACTCGAGTAAATGGCTCTATCGGCCGTAATGTGTTCGACCGCACCAGCAGTTATTTCGTAGTCGTAGCCCGGTAGAAATCGGTATCTCTTGGGAAAACTCAAGTAGTCCTTGGGTGCGCGATGTGCGTTTAAGTCTGGCGGAGGTCGTGGTCTAGAGAGAGACCGTAGCGTGTTATCGCAGGTGTGACATACACGGGCTATCCACGCGGTGGATATGCGTACTGTGAGAGAGCAATGTGATTGCTGTTCGGCTGGAGAGCCGTGGTGTTAGAGGTCATTACTTGGAGGTTTCTGTTAATTTGGTTGTAACTTATTGCCGTAGTAAAGTAAAGTAAAGTGAAGTGAAGTTTTGGCTATGGTATTTGTGTAGTGATTACTTACAATTATGATCCAGATAAGTGTCGAGTTGCCCACCAGGCTTCCCCCGCCCCTTCCTGCGACAATGAATGTCTTGAAGTAATAATAATATATATACTTTATTGCACTTTTAAAACTTATACAAACAACATACAAACTTAAATATAATAATAATAATAAAAAGTACAACAAGGCGACCTCATCGCTTAAAGCGATCTCTTCCTTTGGATGTTGGAGTTGTATATATTATTATACACACGTATACTCAGCCTCATAAAAGATTTATTACCTTATGGAGGCGAAAATTTGGAGTAACTATGTTATCTTTATTTCTCGTTCCTATCTTATGATTGTCGCTATTTTTTCTATGACAATGTATATTTACACGGCCCTTTTTTGGAGAATAAATATTGAATTTATATCTGAAGCATTGCCTCATAGCAGCATTCCATAAGATAAATACTATGAAAATAGCTAAAGTAGACTAGTCGGGCAGTTGCAACGTCCGTCATTTGTCTTACTTTCTTAATTGCGAACGCGGCAGAGCTGAGTTTATCTGCAAGTGCTTCCAGATGAGCGTTTCACTGGAGTTTGGAATCTATAGTAACACCTAAGAAAATAGCTGAATCCGACACATTAAGAGATTTTCCCTTAATTATTAGATTAAAATTATGTTTTTTAACATTTGGTAAAGCAAACTCGATGCATTTCGTTTTTTTAGCATTTAACATTATATTATTAACATCAAACCAACTAAGAATATGCGATAATGCACTATTCACTTCGTCATAGTTTATTTTATTTCTGTCAACTTTAAATATTAAAGTGGTATCATCCGAGAAAAGTATAATATCACACAGGTTCTTCACATAAAAAGGCAGATCGTTAATATAAAGAAGAAATAAAAGGTGACCAAGTATAGATTCTTGTGGAACGCCCATCTTTAGGTGAGATCCAGATGATTTTACATTATTTATACTAACCTTCTGGATTCTTCGGTTTAGATATGAGGCAATAAGATCAAGAGCAGTTATCCTGTATACCGTAATGATATAGTTTTAATAACAGAGTTTCATGGTCTATACAATCAAAGGCTTTGCATAAATCACAAAACACTCCAATAGCATTATGTGACTTCTCCCATGCGTCATAAATGTGCTTTAGGAGTGCAGCACCCGCATCCGTAGTGGACTTAACCTTTGGTGAAACCATATTGCTCACTATGGAAGCAATTTTTAATATTTAAGAAAATTGTGAGCTGGTTAAATATTATTTTCTCAAATATTTTACTTAGAGACAGAGATCGGTCTGTAATTTCTAGAGTCAGTTCTATCTCTACTTTCGTAAAGCGGCACTATTTTGCTATATTTCATTAAATCAGGAAAAGTAGCGGATTCTACACAATTGTTAAAAATTAAAGCTAGATATGGAGCAATATTAGGTATAATTGTATTAAGAACTTTAACAGACATGCCCCATAGGTCACCAGTTTTCTTTAAACTAAGGCTTTTAAAAGTTTTGACAATTTCATCTGGTGACACATTCTTAAACACAAAATTATGTCTACAACTATTAACATGGGTCTTTAGTATTAATTCTGCTTCCGAAGGATATGATGATAGTGAACGTGTTACTTCAATAGGTATATCGGTAAAAAATTGTTGAAAAGTATTTGCCACTTCTAAATCTGAATTTAAGATTATATTATTAACTTTTAATTTAATAGGTTCACTGACAGCTCTAGATCTCCCAGTCACAGTAGTAATAGCATCCCATGTAGCTTTAATTTTATTATTAGAGTTCAAAATGTTTGCTTTTATATACATAGACTTGGCCTGGACACATAACTTTTTAAATATTTTTCAAAAATTTCTAACTTTTAACAAGAGCGCTGGATCTTGATTCCACTGCCTCATGTTATATAATTCATATAGTTTGTTTCTGCTTCGGTAAAGAAATAGATAATTCCACTAACTAGGAAAAAATAAAAACAAAACATTATTAGCAACAAAATTAAGAATAAAATAATATATATGTTACAAGAATCCGAAGTACATATTTCACATAATTTATCTGTGCTACATAATCCGATAATAGTCTTTGACAAATGATAACAACAAATAAGCAAAAAGCAATTATGAGAAAAAAATATCCGAAACACCATAAATTAAGAACTAAACTGAACTGAAAACAGTAATCATTACTTTAAACTTAAAAGTAAACAATGAGTTTAATATGAACAATTAAGTAATTTTCTTATAATATAAAGTAACAGAAATATTAGTTAATTTTAGTTGTTTTTCATAAAAACATAATAAAAATAGTATTCGTTAATAATACGAGGGCATACTGACATCAAATAATAAACGAAACACCCTCGTACACAAAAAACTAACTGCAAGATATAATCATTATTTTAAGATCAGTCTTTTAGCCCGTGGAACTATAGCTTTGTCAGATGCTTTAGTATTAGTGTTGTGGTCAGCTGTAGATGCCGATGTCGGGACCTGTCCGGTCCTATGATATGGATCCATCCATTCCGAGACCAACACTTGTCCACCCCAAGTTGCTGCCTTGCCTCAAGAAAGGCATCATGATGGTCTTTTCTAAGGAATTCAGACTGAGTGATACCACTGCCCTTTAGTTTACCCTTCGGGAAACACACCATGTCTCATGTTGACACATCTGTAAACTTAACCACTATAGGCCTATAGTGGTTAAGTTTCTGGATCTACCTAAGCAAAATGAAGTCCTTATGCTCGATGAAGAGAAATTAGGAAGCACTAAGTGTTTTCCTATCAGCCCAGTGATGTTAGTTTTTATGTCTACAGATTCTGGCACACCATGAAATAACACAATTTTACACCTTCTCATCTCTTACCTATCTAGTTCTATTGCAAGAAATTCAAATTGTTGCTTCATCTGCTCTCATGAACACCGCAAGCTTTTACATTAATTAAATTCACCTGCCAATGATGTTGTAGAGAGCGGAGAAGCTGTCTTGTGTAAATTGTGTTGGAACTCACTCATTTTTGTTGTAAATAAATCATTTAGTGCAGTCATTGACTCCTTGATTGATTCCATGTTCACAAAAACAACGTTTTTTGAAGTGAAATAGTGAATTATCACATAAGCATTTTTTTATAAAATAAAACTTAACATAATATTTATTATTAAATATAATAAATCAGCTGATTTTAACAGGTGTTGTCTTTTTCACTCCTACCCACCAAAAAAACATCCAACAAAGTAAGCCATCAGCTGGTGAAAGTCAGCGTACAGATTTACAAGATGTACCTAAATGTAGGCAGGGCACATTGCATAGAGGTTTATTTAGTCATCAAATCACCTTTTATAATATGGTTCTTAACAAAAAAATAGGAAAATAGTTAAAATGTTAATAGTCTTTATTTTCAGTTACACCTACTTTGCTGAACAAAAAGCTACTGATTTCTTTTGATAAAATACCCAACAAAAAAATATTATACAATAATTTATACATAAAATTTATAACATTTTTCTAATGCAAATAACTTATTATCTTACCTTTAATTTTTCAATTAAATTTAGCTGTATCCAATATAATAATGACATATAGGCACAGCTATATATCACGTATTACTCCACCAGGAAAACGTCGGAATAAGGTAAGTGACGGTAACTTCGTGCTAGTACGTCGTTTCGTGAGTTTTGCTTCTGGCAAAAATAATAAGCAATTTAAGTATTATTTACGTAAACTATATATTGGTATATAATCTTTATACTTACAACTGTCTAAAAACTAAGTAACAATATTTGAATGATAAAATTGAGCGTATAGACATTTTAAACGCAAAGTTGGCTACGAACTGCAGTGTAACGTGTCTGCGTTGCTTACCACCGTAAGACTAGCCTAAGAATTTTTTTAGGTTGTAGAAAGACAAAGGTATGTTTTTTGTATTCTATAAAAAAATATTTTATTGAAAAAAAAATTAGATGGAGGCATAAAATTCTTTTAAAATTGCAATAAATCGAGTCACGAAATAGCAGTCATTTTATTTATCAAGTGTCCGCTATTTCGTGTTACTAACAAATTAGGGAGATCTTAAGTCGATATTTGTTTTGTTCACTTAAAATTCTATATTACTATTTTAAAGGTAACTGAATTGATAATTTTAAGCTAAATTCGTATAGGTACTGCCAATGCAATTTTGTTTTTTAAACAACCTTTATAATTTATTTTTGTGTGTTTTATCGAATATACATGGTAGATAATGATTACTTTACATAATGTAAAAAATACTGAATAAACAGAAGTGCGGAAGTTACTAAAATCAGTAACACGAAACAAGATCCCCTACATTTCCTTATTTTCTCTAACTTCGTGACAAAATAATCTACGTAAAATCAACACATTGACTTCTCTGTCTTTGTTAATATTGTTTATCTTAGTCTTGTTATAAGTCTAAATAAAGTTTTTTTTATTTTTTCAGTAATATACTAAACTGGTTGCGAAAATAAAAGCCATTAGCCAAATTACCTAAAATATAGTTCTATAAACTGGCATAGCTAGCTTCAAAAAATTAAACTTGAATTTTGAGTTTTTTAATATATTTTTTATAAAAAAAGTATATAAAAGTTCAAAAATGTAGTTTCTTTTTAAAACTGAGCTTTTATAATTTGTAAATAACTTTTATAATTATAAAAGTTGAAGCTACCCGTGGCGCAGGGGTACAAAGTGTGACTGTAAAACCAACTGGTTGTGGGTTCGATCCCCACTCCAGGAGATGAAAATAGAAATAGTATAGAAAATATCACGCAAAGCGCGGCGTTGAGTTCTGCCACTTAACAGGCAATGACTCCGGAATTCCGCAGAAAGTGGGGAACGGAGTGTCTTAAAAACACTAGCTTCCCTTTGCGCCTACCCTGCTGTGTGCGGGATACAGCGTGAAGATGATTAAATTTGAATTTTTTTTATAAAAGTTTTAATGTCGTTAAGCTGATCTAACCTATTTTTTATTTACAAATTCTTTACAATCAAAACCTATAAAGGTGTTTATTTTTTTATTGTAAAACCTTACTCGCGCGGTAAAAACGTGTGACCCAAAATAGGGGCCACAGACTCACGAAGTTAGAAACAGAGCTAAATTATATCACGACCTTTAATAATTACAATACAATACAATAGTTTAAAGTTATAAGAGCCTTAAACTGCCGAACCATTACCATTTACCTTATTTATCTACTAATATAATAAAGCGTAAAAGTTTGTTTGTTTGCTTAAACGCTTACATCTCTGGATCTACTGCTCCGATTTACTTTCTTTTTGTTTTTTATGAAAGCTGCGCGATATAACATTACGGTACAATTCTTAGTGTTAGAGTTTATATAAAGTACACATAATTGTATAGACATTATTTTGTATACTTGTCAATACTTGTCAATTTTTGTCAGTGACTCATATTATTTAACTACCCACATATATTATAATAGTCTAAGATTTCTTATGAAATGTTTCTAATTTGTATGACAGTCTAGTCTGAGACGTAGCAGTGGCCGAACGAATAAACCTTTGTACGAAATTATACTTTTATTCTGAGCCCCTTTATATCTCAGAAGTGGTACCCGCTAAGAAAATAATCGGCTAATCAACATCAGTTACAATGGATACGATAAATAATTGTCGTCAAGGCATAAGAACGGCCGGCCATACGATAGAAGATTTAACGCTACCATCACAGGAAGATACTCGTGCACATTTATCGAGACAAAGGGCAGGTACGCAGTACTGCTCGTAGTAAATTACGACATTCAGTGCGGCGCCATCGCCAATCCGACGACGGCACAAGTATAAGTAGTGCAAGTGATGTCAGTTACGCGCGATCTACTAGAAGTAAGCGACGGGGTCTAAGAAGTCACCATTAGAAGCGGAATCGAAGGCGTCATCGCAGTAGCAGCAGTGAAGTTTCAACGTCATCTCATTGAGGAATTGAAGTGGCCGACGATGGCGCCATAGCAGTGAGAACATTGCCAACAATGAAGGAAAGAGGGTAACGTTATATTAGAATTTGACCCTATGTCAAAAGATTAAACAATTAATACGTGGATTTGTAAGGTAGAAGAGTGCTCACGAAATAGGGTTGGTCTGATAGACAGATTATTCATTATGCTTTGCTTACCTTCTTTATTATTTAGTTGGACAGAATGGAAAGAAAAATTATTAGAATCTTATCCTACGGAGCCCGAACAAGTTTTTAGATATTTAAGTCCATTGAGCGCAATAAATTTTTCACAGATAAAATTCTAAATTTATCAGATCATAGTTTTAATAATAATAATACTAGGTCAACACGAGTACAAAGATAGTCTGTTATAATTTTAATGAACCAGGATATTATACTACAAATGTACGAAACATATTTTAAGATCTTATCTAGTATATAATATATAACATGTAAAAAGAATGTAAGTAAGTCTAAAGCTTTAAGTTCAGAGTATATTATTATTTCGAAATATGAATATCAAATATCAACATTGGTCGTATTATTAAATTCAAAATTCATTCTAATTCCTTATAGAAATTACAATAATGTACTCATCATATTAAAAGATTGATACAATTTAAAGTAATAAAAATGTATTAGACATCATTCTATAATGACAGTTGTCAGTTAATTCTGTTTATTTATTTATTTACACTTTATTGTGCACAATTACACATTAAGAAGAAAAAGAAGAGTGGTTGTAGTAATAGAGAATTTGCTAACATAATTTTGGTTGGAATAGGTAACACAGATCGTAGACGTCTGAGAGAGCCTACAGATTTACATGTACAGACCATGCCATGTTCTGGTCTAAATGTACCCCAAGATCCTTAACTGACGTGCAATATGGTAAAAGCGTATCATTGTATACAACAGGCGGTAAATGTGTGTTTTTAACCCTCGAAACCATACCTGGGCTCCCAATTATTATAACCTGAAATTTTATAGGGTTAACCTTCAGACCAAAATAGTTACTGCAGTTTAATATAGCAAGGAGATTATTATTATTCGTTTGAATGGAATTTACCAAATTTTCTGGAGATGAGTGGGCGTAAATTTGAACATCGTATGCATACATGTGATAGGGACACGAAAGGTTAGTGATAGAATTTATAAAAATTGAGAAGAGCAAAGGAGATAAAACACCGCCTTGAGAACGAACACGAACACGAAGATAAATTTTCCTCAATTCGTATGCGCTGTTTACGGCCATTAAGGTAACTTCGAAACCAGTCCACCACAGACGGAGATATGTTAATAGAACTTAACAAACTCAACAATACTTCATAATCTACGTTGCTAAAAACGTTGCTAAAGTCAAGGAGTACAAGAATTGTGAGTTGTTTATTATCCATAGCTCTTCGAATGTCATCTGTGACTTTTATTAGCGCAGTTGTAGTACTATGACCAGAATGAAAGCCTGATTGGAAAGGATGGAGTGATTGTTAACGAAGGTTATAAGTTGTTTATGTATAAGCTTTTCCAGGACTTTTGAAAGGAACGGTAAAATAGAAATGGGGCAGAAATCAGCTAGATGTTGAGGATTGGGCTTTTTTGGAAAAGGAATAATTTGTGCATTCTTCCATGTTTCAGGAAATTTGCCAACAGAAATAGAAATATTGAGAATGTGGGTCAGGATAGGAGTTACAGTATCAAGGATAGGCGTGATCATTTTGCGACTATTGCAGTCAGTACCGACAGTGTTCGAAGAGATAGACAATATGCTCCTTTTAACATCACATTCCGTGAAAGGACTACAAGAGAATGGTGGAAACTCGTGAGTTGGTAAAGACGAAAGAGCGTTTATTAATTCTTCTTTCTTGACACAATGAAGAGCATCGGAGGATGAGAAATGCTTGTTCTTGAGTGAGACTAAACGGAGTGTCTTCTAACTTCTTGTTCAGGCGGGCAAAGCCGCGGGCGGACCGCTAGTGTACAATATGTAACAAAATAGATCATCTTCCGGCTACGTGCCCGAAATTGGTAAATTATAGTAATAAATAATTATAACAATGTATTAAAAATAAATAAAGACTTATCATAATAATAAGTTTATTTTAAATATGAAGATAAATAATAGATTATTGGTAGGTTATGTCGATTTAGGAAGTCGGGGTACATTCGTTACTGAGAATATTGTTATGGAACTTAATTTAAAATGGTATCAAAATAATTTGCCTAATTAAAGAGATCTAAGCAATAATTTTATTTTATTAATCGGTAAGACTGAAGTTAAAATTGCAAAATATTTGCGAAACCATTGAAGTGTTAATTGTAAGTGATGACGTTATCAGCTATCCTATATTAGTAGGTAATTTATCTACGGATAACTTGGTATTGTTATTACTAAAATGCCAAGAGGTTTACATTACATTTTACAAAATGTAGCGAGAAATTACGTTTATTGTCCAATAGAAACATAAATATTCCCGCGAAAACAGTTGGTATAGTGAAGATTATGTCACATAATAGATACTCGGGTTTGTTTTATGTTCACGGTTCAAAAATGTGTGTGTGTTGACATTTACAAAAATGTGAATTCTATTTAAGGCCAATACGAACTTGAAAATGGTCAAAGTTCAATTTTAATACTCAAATATTTCTCTCAATGATTTAAAAATTAAAGAAAGAAAAGAAATAAACTGAGCTAAGATAATTGTCGACGAAATACCTATTAATATTATAAATTTAGAAAATTTAGATAAAGTTAATATAGGGGAAGTTTTAAGTAATGATAATGTATAGTTAGGAGACTTCTGTGCTACAAATGTCAACTGTCAAATATAGTACTGCAATGTGTCAATGTCACTGTCAATATGCCCGCTCTTTTCATTTTGTTATTAAAAGTTACTAATTTAAGCGGGAAGACATATTTGGCCCTCACATTCGTGAGGTTACACGTGTTGTAGTCGATGTGATATGTTACTAGGTTGTTAATAGATAATTATTAGCAAGTTGTAAAGTAATTTAAATGTTTTATTTAATAAATATTGTGAATTGGTTAAAAGAGCTGCTATAATTAACACTGAGTAATTACCTATATGTGTTTTCGACTGTTATTGGTGTTTTATATAAGTTTCTAGTTACTTAAACTTCAGTTTATAGTTATTTTGACTTTTAATAAATAAGATTGTATTTGTAACATTAGTGTTGTATAGTTTTCTTTTGATATTTCACTTCTGAAACCTAATTGTATATTTACTATAATATTCTCTTTGTCCGACAAAATATCATAGTAAACATAGTGACAGTCATACGATAGGAACGAAAAATAAAGATAAGATTGTTACTCCAAGTTTTCGCCTCAAAAAAGTTAATAAATCTTTTATGGCTCTGAGCATACGTGTATATAATAAAATTCCGCAGTGTATTCTAGGTTTGCCAATTACAACATTTAAAATGTCTCTAAAAATAAATTCTGATAAGTTCAGCTTATTACACTGTTCAAGAATATTTAGAGGATAAACATGTATGGAATTAATGTCTATTGAATGTAATGCAGGATAGCTGCCAGCAAATGTAATAGATTGTATCATTGATTTTGAAAAGAGCAACTATTGAGTTTCTTGCCGGCTCTTATCAGCAGAACTGCCTTCCGAACCGGTGGTAGTTTTTGTTCATATGTTCATTCGACTATTCAAAAGTGCTTATAATAAGTTTATTTGAATAAAGAATATTTTGAATTTGAATTTGACTTTTCCTTGATTTATCTAAAGCATTCTACACTGTTTCTATACCCATCTTGCTTAACAAAATGGAAACTTTTGGTATACGTGGCATAGTTCTAGATATATTTCGCTCGTATTTAACTAACCGCTCCCAGTATGTTAAAATTGATCAATTTGTAAGTGACAAAGCAAGTATTTCATTTGGAGTTCCGCAGAGAAGCGTTCTTGGTCCCACTCTATTCCTGTTATATGTAAATAGCCTATGCAATATGTCACTGCCCAACTGTAAAATCATTGCTTATGCAGACGAAGCTGTGTAATAATAAATGGGAGAGAATGGATTGAGGCCAAAAATTACGCCGAGAATGCTGTCAGATTGGTGACACAATGGTATAATGACAACCTTTTAACTATCAACATTGATAAAACTAAATTTGTGGCTTTCTCTCACCGACTTAGCTCCCAACCGACATCTGACTTTGTTATCAAAGCGCATACTTGCTCTTATCAAAACGACTGCAGTTGTCTTAATCTTTCTCGCGCCTTCAATATTAAATATTTGGGAGTTACTATAGATTGCTGTTTAAGCTGGTCACTTCATAGTCACAATTTATCCAACCGCATACGTAAAATAATTCCGATGTTTAAAAAATTGAGAAACTCATGTGACTCTGACATCCTACTCACAGTATATAATGCTCTCATACAAAGTCTTGTAAGCTATTGCATCGTTGTTTGGGTCCCCCCCAGCAAAACACAATACTTTCCTTAGAACGTGCACAAAGAGCCATACTGAAAGTTATGCTACGGAAATCTAGGCGTTACAGTACGGATCTACTCTACCGTGACACCTCTGTTCTATCAGTCATGAAGCTCTTCATAATGTTGGTAATACTCCGTAAGCATAGAAATATTGTTTTCAGGCCTAATTGCAAACGTAATAAGCCAAGGGTTTGTGATCCAGACTTTGTATTCCAGAACGAGGTCTGCTCGCACGCACTTTTACATTATCAGCGGCCACATTTACAATAAAATTAACAAACATAAATATATATATCCACTGCCTTTTATTAAATGCAAAACAAATATTAGAACTTGGATTCACAATAATTTTATAAGTCTAGTTAGTTTTTTCTTTTTTTTTGTTTTGACGATTTTGAAAGATTATATAGTGTTTCTTGTTTTCCACTTTATGTTTATGCACTTTATATTTATAATATTTAACTGATAATTAATGCTTCAAATGTCTAAAATGTCATTAAAAATTGTTTAAGGGGCAAAGACGCTGGTGGCTGTGACACAGTTTATTCAACGCACGCCGTCTGGTACGGCTACCAACGCACTCCTCTTCACTCGAGAGGCAATTTGTTAAATTTAAGTTGATTTGAATAAAATATTTATTATGTTGTTATATTCTTTTATTAAATTAGTTAATTAATTTTACATTTTTAAATATAAATTATTATAAAAAAGATACATTTAAAAATATAAGAAAACCACTCTTCCGAGGGCGGGACAAGGATCCAAGCCATCGGTGGCTAGGGCTCCAGAGAGAGGAACCTCCGCACAATACGCGCCGTCTCAAGTAACACTGCCTTCTGTATCCGGTTCTTGATCCAACAGCTAAGCGATAGATAGCCTTTTAAGGTGTTGGTCGAGGCTTTTTGCTATTAAACCGTTAACCGAAACCACTATCGGCACAATGATAGTCGCATTGACATCCCACATGGCGGTAATCTCATGGGCTAGGTCCAAATATTTAGATAGTTTTTCTTTTTCGGCCTTCACGAGATTGTCATCATGTGGGATAGTAACGTCAACAATCACTGCGCGGCGCGCCACTCGGTCTACTAGTACTATATCAGGTCTATTGGCAACAATATACCTGTCAGTAATAATATACCGATCCCAGTAGAGC
>JAAIXI010000244.1:8323094-8419638 GCA_013403645.1 Heliconius nattereri | reverse complement strand
CTTTAAATTTTTTACTTTTATATTTGACATTTTATTTATTAAAACTTTATTTTTTACAATTTTTTTGTATGTATTATTATTTTTATTCTTTTATGTACCTTATTAAAATTACTTTTTATATTTTACTTTTTTTTATTGAATTTGGATTGAGAAGATTTGTATGTGGCCCCATTATAACAATTTCAATTCAGTTTTTTATTTAATTTTTCAATTTGGTTATCCATAACTTGATTTTGCATGTTGCTTTAGCTAACAAACACACTAATCATTATAATATTACTAGATAAATATGCTCTACTATGCCATTCCGTATGTATGATGCTATCATATGATATTATATTCATATTTCATAGTAATGAACTGATAGCGTTGCGCTCGACTGTACCGTAGCCAGGTCACACCCCGCACCGATTCCCCGCGAGCCCTTACGGGGAATCGGTGCGGCGTGAGCGGGCGTCTATGTGCAGACATCAAAATACGCTTTCTGCGCAATTTGCCGCGCGAGCTTCCCATTATCAATAACATGTTTGCCAGACAATGTCACATAGGTTCTCTATGATGGTAGCACAGGTCCGAGCTATGCCCGATGTTAGAAAAAACATCGATGTTGACATCGATGTCAACATCGAAGCTGTAACATCGATGTTCGATAAAAATAGAAAGAACAACATCGATGTTTCTTTTTTTTCCCATATTTTTTTATTTCCCTTTATCCATCCCGCTTCAGCTATATATCTAAATAAATATTTCCTCGAATGGAGATCGAACCCACCACCAGGCGATTGTGAAATACGAACTATGAAGTGAACGCCAGTGTTGCCAAGTTGCCAACTCGGATTTTGAAAAAGACGAAGGCCAAATAAGAAAAATACAGAGAAATACTAATTTCCATATGAAAAATATGTAGGATATATAAAAGTTAATAAAACGACCATTTATAAGACTCTAAAAGTAGTAATGTTTTTTTTTGTTTACGATATTTCTTTTTAAATTAAAATAAACACGAGAACACTCGTTGTTCATAATACAGTTTTTTTTAAGTGAGAGTAACACTCTTTCTCCAAGTTGAAAAATATTCAATAGAAAAACCTGAGAACCTATATTGCGTCTGATCTGGGCGTCGCGAATACGTTCTTCCAAAAGAACCCTCAGCACCTCATTACGTATAAATTGGGTACCACTCAACTCAAATTGATTACTAATTGACAAGACAGTGTCAAATGGGCAGAGTAACTAACTGTAAAGTAATTCCAGGCGAAAGCCCAACATCGTCTTCTTCTGGACTTTAACGTCACCCCGAAGGAAAAAGTAGCCGAGAAACGTAAGCCTTGGATCAAATGGTGGTAGCCGAATGGACCGATGCAGACTGACTTCTTAGCAGAGGTGACGACTGATATACAAGAGCATACCTGTTATTTTATACGGCAGTAAATGCTGGCCAGCACTATATCGGCACATTCAGGCACGTCACGGAAATAAAGATGCTAAGGTGGATGTACGGCGTAACACGGTATGACCGCAATAGTAACACATTCATTCGAAGTAGTCTTGGAGTCCGTGACGTAGCGGATTAACTCCAAGAGCATCGCCTGAGATGCAAGTGCCATGCTATATCAGCCCCTGGAGTGAGACCAATCGAACGCCGAAGTAAGCGCTAGTTGGATGTTGTGATGCAGGACATGAGAGCCAATGGACTCACCACTGAGGCACTTAAGACCGTGCAAAATGGAGTAGGTTGAGTAAGAAGGCAGACCATGGAAATAGCCGGGATTAATGCCAAGAAGAAGAAGAAGTAAAGCGTATTTTGTCCCAATTTTAAACAATCTTTAGGACGTCTGGTAAGAGTAAGGCCTATGTAAAGGGTTTGGTTATAATATTTTTTTTACATTTTTCTTAAAAACATATTTAAATACGAAAGTTTTTACTTTAACGTAGGTGATTGTGTACCTTAAATTGGCGCTATCTTTGAAAGGGCTTCAGTTTCAAGTTAATAAGTAAGCATACACTCTTACCTACTTATACTTTCTAGACTATTTGTCTTCAAAATTTCAGCTTTACTAAAATGACGTAGGTCTGTGGATCCTGGGATCTCAGTCTATTTTATTTTATACGCGGAACTAATATTACTATAGCGTGTGAACTAGCTTATGATAATAAATTATTATCTATATTGGAACTAAGCTTATGAATTGAGAATGATCAGGTTTTACATCTAGTGCATCTGCTCTATCATCTAGATCATCTGATCTGCCTCCTCCTGTACTTATCTATCAAATGGTAGTAATAGGGAATATCAGTACTCGTACCATTCTTATTTTGGTTTTGATACAAATTCCTCTTTTCTTCCATACGTTATTTAGAAGGATCATAGCTCATTTTGCTATCCCAATTCGTCTTTTTATCTCGAGGACACGAGAATTTTTTTTGCTAAATTCTACTACATGTATTTTTCAATTTTAGTATCTTATTTTTCTATGTTGATTCATTCTAACTCAAACATTAAGTACAAGATGTAAACTAAATAAGCATACACACTAATTTGTACATGTAAAAAAATTGTGATATAAAAAAATTTTTTACACTGGGGGCCTCATTCAACGACACCGCTCCGGGCCTCCGACGGGGTTAGTCCACCCCTGCCTGGGGCATTCAAAGCCTTAAAACCTCGGATTTCAGTTATAGTGAATGAATTTTATAATCGACGTGGGATTTTCTTTTTTAAACTATAAATTGCAATGTTTACCAACATTTTTTTGTGCATTCAATTTTTTCATTGTTTAAACAATTTATTATAAAAAAATATTTTTGAGCATATAATTGTGCTTTAAACAGTCATTTTTTAAATTTATTTGTTCCTGGATTCACCTGGGTAGACCAAGAGGAACATCGTTGAAAAATACCTGTGTATTATAAATATGTAAATACTAAACTGTGTAAATATAGCATTAGGGATTTCAAACAGTTCTTCAAACGTGAAGGGGAGAGCGGAGCGGCAGCTGCTTCGTATAATAGAATCTCTCGCTAGTTTTATTATAAATGAAACGTGCGAAATCCCTACCGCTATTTTTATACACAGGTATTTTCAAAAGATGTTCCTCTATATCTATTAAGGTGAAATGTCACATATAAATCAAAAGAAATGACTATTTAAAGCAAAATTATATGCTCAAAATTGATTTTTTGTGTAATAATGAAAAAATTGAATGCACAAAAAATTTTATGGGAAACATTGCAATTTATAGCTTAAAAAACAAAATAAACTTAAGCATTCGTAAATTTTGGTCGATTATGACGACTATTCCTACTGTTCCTGTTTTGTTTAATGCAACATCGATATTAAAACATCGATATTTTGTCTGCTAACATCGATGATCATCGGGCATCCCTAGTCTGAGCTGTCGCGCTTGTCGGTGTTAGTGATTGTCAGATAGAAAACGGATCGTTGCACTTGTACCTAAGAAACGCTGAATTCTTTCTAAATTAATGACTTTATATGGATTTAGAATAATTAAACATTTTGTACTTATTCATTTTAATTATGTTCTGGAGCGGTAATTATATAGTAGATAGGGAGCTAAAATTTCTCCTGAAGAAGGAGGTGCGTATTTTGTTGTTGAAATTGATGGTTATGAGTGGCTATATCATATGATTTTACAATTTATTTCTTATAATACACGTTATTCCTAATAAGAAAATAGTGAATTGTGATTGTTGGTTCTTTAAACAAGTTTACTGTGATTGTAATACGAACATTGTTTCTACTTGCAGAACGTTACATTGACACAAGTCCTGGAAGCGGATGATATTCTGCAAGAATGCAATGCGGATAACAAAGATTTAATACAATAGTAGGTTATATTTTTCAATGTAAATAATATATTATGTGGATTTGCAGATAACCATGAGTACTTATTTACATTATTCATTATGTTACTTCATTGTAATGATATTTGAAACAAAAGACAATGAATCATTTACAAATAATTTCAATAATTATAAGTATCAATATATTTGCAGCTTAACAAAACCAAATATTCTCTCGGAACTTATTGGTTTAATAACAGAGGAGCCTCCAAAAAATGTAGAGCTAACATTACAGTATCGACATGCCAATATAGCAAGTGAGGTCCTCACAAGCAATTTATCCATGTTGAGAGACCGTTTGTCCATGGATGCCACACAGATGAACAGACTGTGTAACTTTGTTAATAAAGATCCTCCTTTGAATCCACTACTTGCATCATATTTTAGTAAAACAATTAAAATGTTACTTGAAAGGAGACCAAAACAGGTAAATTTTTATATTTATTTTAAATAATTATAACAAGTTATGTACAGAATGTTTGTGATTGTAATGAAAGAAAAATTAAGGTTGTCAAATTAAAGGGAATAACTACTCTGTTTGTATAACAACAAATTGCTATAAATTAGGGATGAGTTCAATATATCGAAACATAACTTAAAACCGATATGTTAAGGAAATCATACCATATCAATATATGTTTTTAGAAAACTGTTTTTACAGAATCTTAAAACTCAACATAGCTGTGATCTGAAGAAAAACCTAATAATGCAAAACTTCTGAAATGTAAAATGGTTTTTATATTGAAAGTAACTTCCTCTCTTTCTAAGTAACAAATTCCGAATGTGCGTAAATGAGATCACCTTAGTAAATATCTAATAAACTAATATTGACTACCTCTCTTTCTAACGGTATATTCTTCTCGGGGTGTAAAAGAAATGAAGAGAATTTCCAATAGCTAACTAACTAGCAGATCAGGCGTGTGTGGCGGTGTGCATGCGTCATCCTTAACAAATGGCATTTTATTTTACAACAATAGTTTTAATATTTATTTTGTTTGATAAAAAAAACTTTTTTATTTTCTGAAAAAATAAATAAATAATTGTATTAGGCTTTTGTAGAGTAGTTACAAGTAAAACTGTAGTTTCATTTAAAGTGGTGCTGACAAAAACACTGTATATGTATACATAAAGAGATTTTATAGGAACAGTAAATATATTAATAAAATTCATCAATTATACTTAAGATTCTCAAAGTGTGTTATAGTAGGGGCAACGAAGAGGGGACTTTCGGGATTTATTCGAGCGCGGCAGATTAAGATACTGGGGATTCCTTGTACTCGGTAACGTACTTCCACCAAATATGAGCTCCATATATATGGCCGCACGTCTAGGATAAAGGATCAGATTAGTAAAAAAAATTGGTCATCGGACATTCTCGAGCGCATCAGATTAAGGTAGGGTAAGTTAGCTACATGCTAAATCGTGTATATTCCAATAATCTGACAATTTGAGAGTGATGCAAAGGTGAGGGAGGCCTACAAAGTTGTAAAAAAAAACTTTATCTCGACATTCTCGAGCCTGGCTAATTCTTTTTTATTTTGGAGGGAATCATTCAAAGATTACGAAAAATATATAATCTGACAAATCCCACAAGCCGAAGTAATGGAAATTGATCAATAAAGTTTAATGCACCTCAGAATTGCCTATATTCCTCTCTCCGTATTTCTATTCCTCTCTCACTCTCCATATTTATCAGTCCCTAACTCATCAATGAAGATGATAATTTAAAAAAATACTTGAGATTTTTTTTTATTATAGTTTTTTTTATAAATATTTCAAGCATTCTATTTCAAACATACATTCTTTTATTTACATTCTGTTTCTTGAGCTTTTCAATTGATTACGTTCAATGAATAAAAAAATTGAGGTCATCATTTTCGTAGGGGCACAGAGTATGACTGTAAAACCGACTGGTTGTGGGTTCAATCTCCATTCCAGGAGATGAAATATTTATATTTTCATTTCTTCGCTCTGGTGTCGAGGCAAAATCGCGACGTTAAGCGCTGCTACTCAACACTCAATGCCTTCAAAAGTTGGCAGAAAGTGGGGAACAGTGAGTCTTAACGTTAGGTTCCCTCTGCCTACCCTGGTGTGTGCGGGATACAAACTGTTGTTAGTTACAGTTTATTTTATTTGTTTAAAATAATATTAATAATTGTCAGATTAAGCAAGTCCCTTCAGATAATCGTCTGATTATGACATATCACGTTTAGGGCATGAAGATGAATCATATACAGGGTGAAAGAGGCAGCGCTCCTTTTACTGAAACTGCATATGGGGTAAAATATTTCAAACTCAGAACTAAAGAAATTAATCAAGGTACCTGAACAGTTTGGACCAGTGGCGCGCTAGGGTAGGGTTGCTACCTGGTGCGGCTTAGGACTTGATGCCCTTCAAAATGGTCATAACAATTGCAGATTTCAGAACACAGTAGAGTAGATACAAGGGAAGGTCCAAAAGTTCGTGGCAGAAAGAATTCTAAATTAAATGAAACAATAAATCTATTTTTCCTTTTCATTATTCTCGTCAATATGAATTAATTTTTCTAAACGGTCGATATAATTTTTTTTTTCTTTTGCCTCAAAATGCCAAAATTGCCTTCTTCTCCTCATTGTCGTCGGAAAATTTCCTTCCCTTTAAGTCTTTTAAATTGGGGAACAATGAAAATCACTAAGGTGGTCTGGACTGTAAGATGGGTGGACTAGTGTTTTCAAGCCGTGCATGTGCATAACAGCCATTGCAACTGTGCTCTTATGAACTGGTCCGTTGTCTTGCAAGAGCAACACACCCTTAGCCAAATTTCCCGGACGTTTTTCTTTGATGGCCTCTTTTAATTTGTTTAGTATCGATGCGTAGTATTCTCCGGTCATGTTTCTTCCCTTTTCTTTGTAATCAATCAATATTATCCCCTTACAATCCCAAAAAATAGTAGCCATCAACTTTTCAGCCGATTGTGACATCTTGAATTACTTTGGAGGTGGTGTGCCGGGTTTTACTCAGGATCATCTGATTCATCAGCTCAAATGATGGACTCATGTTTCATCTCCAATAGCAATCCGTTCCAAAATCTGTACTAGTTCATGTCCACACAACTCCAAAAATTGCTTTGAAGCATCGACGCACTGCTGTTTCTGAAGCGGTGTGACCATTTTTGGTACCCATTTTGCACTTTTGTCATACCCAGATGGTCATGTAGGATCCGCAGAATAGTGGTATCTGATACTCCAACTAATGCAGATAACTGTTTTTCCTTCAAACAGGCGTCCTCCAGTACAAGTTTTTCCATTTTTTTCAATAATATCTGCTGTGGTGGCCTCAACTGGCCGTTCAGAGTGCGGATGATGACGCAAACAGGTTTTTTTTAATGGAATTTATTGCTGTTGAGCTGGACTGGTCTTGACAGCGTCACCGGGCGGGGAGGGGCGAGAGTAGCTCACCCCTGAAGAAAAGGTACGAGCTTTGATGGGCGCTCGTGAAGGGTTGGCGATCGCAGGGGAATGCCATGTCCGCCGAGGCGCGGACGTGCTGAGATATAGGACTGGCCTCGCCGCCTCTTACGGCGGCGGTGAGTGTGTCGCGAGCCAGTTGTGACCTTTCCTTGAGCCAGACCTTGTCGGTTGCTTTGTCTATGTCTAAAAAGATAGCAGCCGTGTCGCTGTGAATCGATTTCGTCGTATTTCGCGCGCTCAGTATGCCCGAGACTATGGTGAAAGCCCTCCGAGTTGACTATCCCAAGACTCGCCTCTGAGCTGCTCAAATTGGGATTTGACTTGTCGACTAAGATCGTTTAATTTTTTACTGTTTGCGGCGTTCGGGCACGCGTCGTAGGCTCTGGTGGCTAAATTTTTACATCGTTCTTAGGTTATAAATCCTGAGCAGGATTACAATATTAGGCGCAGAATCAGACAGCTGATGTTTGTGTATAAAAGTCAAGAGTTCTAGTGGTCCTTGGTTCTTCAAAGTCTAAAGGGTATTTCTATTGTTATTCGTAACAGTTTACCCACTTCTCTAATGTTCATCTCTCTTGACACCTTACTCTACTATAAAGGGTCATAAAAAAACAATATTTCACTCAATTTTATTTTATTTGCCTCTAGCTTGTATTTTTCATTTTCATTCTCTCATTTTTTTTGTACATTTCTTGATTCTTGATTTAAAAAAATTAGAAGAATTGATCGTCTACCTTGATGCCCCTTTCCTTTTGATGCCCGGTGCGACCGCACCGCTCGCACCCCCCTAGGAACGCCACTGGTTTGGATGTAGGTTTTTTTTTTCATTTTACGATTTTTATCCATACCTGTATTTCGTGTGACGCACACATACGTCTGCGACGTTGCCGCTTTGAGTAAGTGTGTGCGTGCTTATGTTATACTTTATAAATGGCGTTTTATTTCGAAACGATAATTTTATTATTTATTTTGATTGAAAAAGTAACTTTTTCATTTTAGGGAATTATATTATTCTGACTCTTATATATATATTTTTCTGAATTATATTAAGCTTTTATAGAGTTGTTAAAACTGTGGTTTTATTTAAAGTGGTGCTGACAATTCCATCCTGTATATCTTAATCTGACGCGCTTGAGTATTTTAAAGTAACGATTTTTTTTGCATATTCCAACAATGATTGCGAGCTTGCGTCACATCGAAATCGTCAGATTATTATATAAGTAACATATACATTTTATTTATTTTTTTTTTTTTACTTTTTTGTAATACTTTTTGCGCCTTACTATAATTTCTTTTATAAGTCTTGCATTTTTAATGGTTGCCTGTAAAAAATCACTTGCAGTGATAAGGCCGCCATTGCACATGTTAATTTAAGTACATACATAAGTAATCTATGTATCCTTCTTTTTCTTTTCTTTTTTGTGTAAATTTCATATATATATATATCTTTTCATGTGCAATACAGTATTATTATTATTATTATTAAGTGCTTTTTTTCAGGTTCACTTCCCCTCCCCCTTCCCCCAACACTCCCTTAGAAAATCTGACGCGCTCGATAATTTTTTTTTGTAATTTTTAACTGTTACGTACTACCACCTCCATCATGGAAACTGACAGATTAACATATTTTCATGTTTAAGACGACGTAGGAAATTGATGATATCAATATCTGACGCCCTCGAGTATGTCCATGGAACAGTTTTTTTTTATATTTTTGAAAATCTTTAGCCTCTCAACCCACCGGTCAAAAGTCTATATGTATTAAATGACATTTTTTTCTTGTTATCATCTAAGCTTCGCAACCCAATAGGTCTCAATGACGCTCGAGTAAATCCCGAGTTTGCTTCTTCCCCTCCCTAACTATTATAATATTTCTTTAGTTTTTTTTAAATTGAGCCTACCAGATTGTCTTTAGGCTTGAAATAAATGAATAAATAAATTTTATATATATTTTTATATATAGAGGCCAGTCGTGGCGCATCGCAACAAAGTGTGATTGTAAACTCAACTGGTTTTGGGTTCAACCCCCCCTCGAGGAAATAAAATATTTATTTAAATTTATATTTCACACGCATCATGCAATGCCTCCAAAATTCGGCGGAAAGTGGGGAACGGAGTGTCTCAACACTAGGTTCCTTCTGCCTACCCTGCTGTATGCGGGATACAGCGTGAAGTATTTTTTTTTATATTTCAATAATGGTCATTTCCAGGACTGGTATTTGCATAATATTGTGTGCTTGCAAGTGATTGAATTTTTTAAGTCTCGACGGGACTTTTTACCTAATCTATTGAAACATATATCCACCTCAGCCATCTGTGATATCTTCAAGTGTTTCCTGGAGCTCTATGAGGGTCCTCAGGGTAGTTTCAGCAAATTTGTTTTAGAGGTACAAGTTATATTTACTTAGTTTTACATTTTCAATAGTAATCTCAAGTATCTTTCTATTATATAAAAATCTTGTGTTATTGTGGTAGACTTTTATAAAGTATATAATATAACAATGTTTGGTCATTATTTTATTGTCAAATTTGAGTGTGAATTTACTTGAAGTCTACTTAAACATCTGAACATCGTTATATTGTACACTCTCCCGTATTTTAAATCTGTGATGGCTCAATTTCACTGAATAATCTTATCTCACCAATGCTAATGCCTGACAGTTATAAGTATTTGTTTTGTTTGAATATTCAAAGTTGAGATTTATCATACTAAATGTATATTGATAAATAATAAGAATACAACATACCTTATTTGTAGTGACCTAATCTAGTGGACTGTAAGTAGTTTGTTGTAATCGTCGCTTAAATTTTATCTGCTCTTAAAACTAGGAGTGTCATTTTATTTATCTGTGTCTAAAAATGTGAGTAGAAAAGATTTCATCATTTTTCAAAATATTAATATAAATTATATTTTAAATTAAAAGTTAAAATAATGATAAGATGTGACATTTTTATTTATAAAATTCAAATTAAATTGAAATTTTTCAGTGGTTTGATGAGCATCAGTTTCTTGAGAGTCTCATACAGATAATCTGTGGGACATATAACCCAAATGAAATCCACTACCTTCCCATTCAGACTGACAAATGCAATAAGGAAAATGAAGGGAATGACAAATTTGATTCTAATCATAATGCCACTGAGGAAGAAACACCACCTACAGAAGAAGGTCGGTACGGGCGTTGTATGAGGTCAAGGTGGTGAGAAACACCGCTAGGTGGAATAACTTAAATTATTTACATGTCCCCACTAGTGGACAAAGGGTGGCGTTGAGTTGCGCTACACACACAGTGTTTCGAATTGTGGGGAAAGTGTAGAATAGCATGGGTAGCAGTCAGGCAGCAGTAAATAAGTGTTGATACATTGTTTCTTGTGGGAACTAAAATTAGTCAATGATAACAAAATTTCTTTTAGCTCGGACATACTCAGCATTTAGTCTTTATCTATTTGAATAAATGAAACTAATAGTTATTTTATTATATGTATATCACATTCAATCATTTAACAACAATATTTGTTTATTGATAATTTTCTATGATTATGTGTAGTCATTATAGATTCAAATGTTATTTTATACATAAAATTATAATAGATTTTTACAACTTATACCTATAAATACCTATTAATAAAGATATTATTATTATATTATTATACAATTTAAAAAACTGATTAATAATAATTATATCCCATTATTACTATTATTGTTTCTATTGATAGCCATTAATAAAAACGAGGAGAAAATCCCTAATACTAATGGAGAAGTGGATGAGCGTGAAGTAGTTAACGAGGAGAGCGTGGACGCTGGGAAAGTGGGGCGCTCGGGAAAATTGGAAAATGTAGATAATACAGAGAATGCGGCGAACCTGGAGACTGCAGAATGTAGACGGCGTGAAGTGGCTGCGGCAAATGCAGCTGCTTTATTATATGATATTGCATTAGAACTCAACGCTGATATATATAATATCAAGTATGAATGATTTTTTTTTCATTTTTTTGATGTTGATTTTGTATATTGATAAAGAATGAAAACTTTGAAATTATGATTAGACTTCAAATATACAAATTTACAGATGGTGTGTAGGTCGTGGGGTGGCGTTAAGACTTCGCAGTGCAGATTCAGCGAGACGTCTTTTACAAGGAGTGTTCACGAGCTCGCCGTCATCTCGAAGCTCGGCACTAGTTCATGCTACACAACTTTTGTTAGCGTTACTAAGAAATAAATGTGAGAACTTAGAAAGAGCACTCGCTCCCCACTTGCCCTTACTTCATCATGCCTTATTGAAGCCCCAGGAAGTGGAATTCGTAGAGGATAAAGAGATAATAGAGGAAAAAGAGGGTAGGAAGCGAGTGGGTGCGGCAAGAGTGCAAGTAGCAGCATTATTGGCCAAATTGGCTCAGTCCGAAGTGGATGATGTGCCAAATGCCATTATTAGCCTAGGTTAGAATTTTTTGTTGTTGGATATTATCATGCGATCAGTAGTGTCCATAGTGATAGAGGCTTGTCAGAAACTAGTTTCTGATTGGGACAGAAACAGTCTACTGACGTGGCGTTCAAATGTTTTCGTATTTTCAAAATTCAAATTCAAATTCAAAATATTCTTTATTCAAATAGGCAATTATTATAAGCACTTTTGAATCGTCGAATGAACATATGAACAAAAAAGCTACCACTAAAATAATAATAATTTAAAATAAGCTAAAATAATAATTTCAAAAAAATTTTTTAAAAGTAAAGATAGAAATAATAGGCTAAATTTTATAAAACTTCCTATATAAGGCCACCTATTAACTAAATATAAATAAAAGCACTAGTCTAAAATAACATATTGTCCCCGCAGGAACAGCAAACATACTGCTCGAGCTGATGTTTTCGTTTCCCCACAATAACTTCCTCCACGCGCAAGTGTGCGCGTTCCTCGCGGCCGCCGTCGACAACGCGGTTTACGCACATCGATATGTGGAACACGTGAGAATTATTTATTTTAGTTTTTAATTGGAAAATATGTTACTGGTACCCATGTTATCTTATCTTGCTGATAAAGTGTAAATGTGAAAGTTTGTGAGGATGGATGTTCCGGGTGCTTTCACGCAAAAAAATACTCGACGGATTTAGATGGAACCATAGTAATATAGCTTATATATTAGAATGACATATATGTTATAATTTGTGTAAAAATACTGTACTATTTGGCTGTGATATAACAATAACAGCGGGCAGAGCTGCGGACGGGTTGCTAGTTGGAAAGCGAACGCAAAATTTGGAATGTGTTTTTGATATACAGGGTGGAATTGACAACACCACTTTAAATTAAACCACAGTACTACTCTATAAAAACCTAATATAATTCAGAAAAAAAATAATTCCCAAAAATGAAAAAGTTATTTTTTCAAACAAAATAAATAATAAAATTATCGTTTTAAAATAAAACGCCATTTGTAGAGTATAATATAAACACGCACACACTTACCTGTCAAAGCGGCAACGTCGCACACGCTTCATTCAATAAATCGAGTCGCAGCAACTAGCGTAGGTATGTAGGCAAGAGCGCGAGCTGATGTTAAATTAACGCAACACTTAGGAATACACTTTACACACACTTTTATTGAATTATTTCTATTAGGTTTTTAATTTTACTTTTATTGCACTACAAACGCATTTTTTTATTTTCCCTTTTTAAACTAACACTCATTTTTAACATGTTTACAAAATTATGACAATAATAGCATTTTTTCTCACTTTTTTAACAATAAATATTACATTTTCTGTCCACATTACAGTCAGCTCGACAATGAACCATATTATTACACTTGAAACATTTAATAATTCTTTTAATTGTAGCATTTCTTTTTACAATAAATGCAGATGATGATGATGACACAATTTCACCCCGTAGTAGTATTATGGTTTGGAACTTCCAAGCATTCCAATTTTTTTACTCCTTCCAGCTTTATTACTGTGCTGTTTCCTTCCATCGTGATTGTTTTTTTGCTTGTTTTTCTTTTTTATTCCTTCCCGGCAACTTAACCTCAAAATTCCAATACCAACGCTGAAGCGTCGCGTGAAGTAACGCTGTTTTAATCTCGCCAGTATTTCTAATTTTCTACGATTGATGCAATCTTTTTTATTATTGTTACGACGTGGTCTGGGCCCATAACCCGTTGTATTTATATGGTTTAGTAAATAGCATTCAGCTATAGTCCGACCCAACTACTATTGCGCAGAATGCACGCGCCGCACCGATTCCATGGGAATCCCCGGGAATCGGTGCGGCGTGAGCGGGGGTGTCTTTGTACAGATATCAAAATTCATTTTTAATATTGATTGATTTTTTTAATATAACACTATAGTTCATCTCAGATTATACTTTTTACGCATGATTTGATATTAAAATAATTAATAAAATTATCAATACTTTTTACAAATAATTACTAAATATTAATTTATTTCGTATTGAGTTTTCGTAGGTTCTCGTGTAACATTGTAAAACTCGTTTACTATTTAATTTTTATACGATTTTCTATCAAAATAATTATACAAATGTAAATAATAATAAAAATCTTAATAAAAAATTTAATAGTATGTTCGATAAGTATTTTAGTTAATGGCAACTATTACAATGTTTTTAATTATCTGTGTAAGAACAGAACTTAGCCGCGGAACGGCTAACTTCTGTTGTATTTACACTATTTTGTTCGACTTTAGGCGTTGAATAATTATTAAGTGTTTTAAATTATTTGGATGTTGTTTAATATTAATTTTATCATTAATCGGATTTCTAAAATCGTGATGAATGTTTCGTGATCGTGATGATGTGATTACTGAGTATTTTTCTCAAATGTGAAACTATTGTGTCAGTATTTGAGTGTACTATCAAAACATACATTCTTTTAAGACATTTCAAACAAATGTTGAGTTTTTAATATTACTTATGATGTAAATATTAGTGGTAGTAAAAGGAGAATGCGCCAACGACGATGTAAAACTAATGTTAAATGTAAGTATCTATCTATCGTAGTTCAATATCATTTTGTGTGTTAAAAATGTTGAATATAATTTTGTGAGTGGTTCAATAACCATGCATTATTTCTAAATAATTTCATAATAAAGGTGATATAATAAATTGACTTAAAGTAGGATTTTATTAAACAATTTTAATAAGAGCTTTGAACGTTATTTAGATTTATAATAAATAGGTAATTGCGTGACACAGAACGCGAGATATCGTTCTTTCTAGTTCGGTTATGTTTTGACGAATGAAAAGTAGAAGTTTGGCAACGCTTAGTAGTATTTTGTAGTAGTATGTGTATGTGTGCGTCACACGAAATACAGGTATGGAGAAAAATCGTGAAATGAAAAAAAAATCCTACGTCCAAACTGTTGAGGCATCTTGATTAATTTCTTTAGCTCCGGGTTTGAAATATTTTACCCTATATGCAGTTTCAGTAAAAGAAGCGCTGCCTCTTCCATCCTGTATAAGCGAAAAATTGTTCCATTATGAATATGTATATTTTCAATTCAATAACTAAGATTGGTGTATGACACACGACTTGACACATCTCCGAGAGCAGGTGCAGTGGGTTATATCGAAACGGTTAATGTGACCTCATAGAGCCTAAAGCCCTCCTGGCAAAGTAAACGTAGTTGTTAGAGAATAGTGCGGTTAACCAAACAATCTCATCAGCTTTAAACAATATATATATTTGTTTTCTTTTAATAGTTACTTGGTGAGTGCGACCTGTTGACGCGGCTCATGGACGCCTTTGAAGAAAATGAAGATAGAAAGTAAGTCCATTTATAATATTTTATTTGTTTTTGAGTTTGCAATATACAAAGTCCTTGCATTAGGCAGAATAGGCATTAGACTTTTTTTGCAGGTCGAGACTTCGGTAGATTTATGAAATTATTGAAATAGTTCTAAAAACTTTATACTTCATTATATCAACAGCCGCTCATTATATCAAACACCGGCGATCTGTATTGTCTCGATATTCTATACAATACCTAGGCAATGTAACAAATAATATAATTATTATTGCCCAGTACATACTTACATACTTTACCTAGATAATGAACAAAATTCCTAGAGATTCAAATTCAAATTCAGAATATTCTTCATTCAAAAAGACTGTTATAAGCACTTTTGAATCGTCGAATGAACATATATACAAAAAGCTACCACCGGTTTCGAAGGCAGTTCTGTTGAGAAGAGCCCGCAAGTAACTCATCAGTTGCTCTTTTTCAAAGTCAATGATATACTTAGTTTAATTATTACATTAGCTGGCAGCTATCCTGCCTGACATTCTATAGACATTAATTCCATACACGTTTATCCTCTAAATCAGTGTCTCCCAACCTTTTTTACCCCGTGCCCCCACCTTAACATTTCCAAAATTTTTTTGCACCCATAAATAATTGTTAACCTTTAAAAATTGTTTTGTTCCCTTAAGAATATATATGATAAGTTTTAAGAAATCACTTTGAAATTGATATAAAAACATCGTCTCCACGTTGTGTTATATCGTCATCGATATTTAGCATTTCATTTAACCCAAAGCGAAAGGGTTAAAGTCGTGTCGAGTCCATTTTTTAATTGCCCCCTGTGGGGCGTGGACCCCACGTTGGTAAACACTGCTCTAAATATTCTTGTACAGTGTAATAAGCTTTACTTGACAGAATTTTTTTACAAATACTTTAAATTTTGGAAGATAGATAGATTTTATGAAGTACCTGCTGTTGCACCGGCAATGTGTAAATTAAATAGATCTTGGTACATATTGCCATATTCGAGCTACAGATTTAGCGGTTTTTCAAATGCAAATGAAGATAACTTAGGTTAGAAAGTTTCACAAATTTAAAAATAACTAACATAACCTGCACTTTAAATCTGCTAAATCTGTAGCAGCGTTGGCGTTAATACATATGTGAGTACTAATGAAATGCAAGTAACTAAACATGTCGCAACAAGTTTATTGCCTGCCTGCCCACATTTCTATCTTCCCTGCTCTCCTCTTATTTATTTATTGTTTTATTAGGGAAACAAACAAAATATAAAATTCACAAACATTACAAATTAAAAAAAATGAAACACAATCCAATTAAGTTTCCATATAAAAGTTATTGATACAAACAATAAAACACATGATAAAATATACTATTTAAAAATTACATTAAAAATATATATATTTTTTTACTTAAAAAAAATAATATTAAATTAAATTAGATTATCAAATTACATTATAAAACAAATGAAATATATATAGGATGTTACACGATCGACACGACCCATGAATGTTAGGTCGGATCTTGGAGAAAAAAAGAATAAGAATAAGAATAAAAATTTTCGTTGCCTCTTGACTAAACTACATTTTTTAAAGTGTTATCGTCGAGCTAGCCTTATGAAATTTTCAGAAAATATTCTGTATGAATACCAGCAGTTTTTGAAATTAGTTGTAGAAAAAAACACAAGTCATTTTTTTTCAGCACAGCCGATGAAAGATGTTCAAATTTTACTTTTTTTTTTTGTTTCAATGTTATTTTTTTGAATGTTTTATTAAACTATGAATTACAACTACTACGTGATTCAAATGGACTCCTATTGAGATATATTGAGGCGAAAAATCACTAGCTCAGACCCTACAGTTAAGATGTATTAACTAATTTTCTTCAAGAATATTCTTTTTGAATTCGAAAAAATCACAAATTCTTAAATATCGGCCGAACAATCGGCTAACATACTTGGGGGTGAAATGGATAGGTACTCAGGTCCTCGACCCATAGACAACCGTTGATCCATTGATTGTGTTACATCCTGTATATGTCGGAGAGTATGAATATGGAACGTCAAGTTTGTTTAACTTGGGTGTATTCAGAGGGCGGCAACAGTGTCAGTTCTTAAATAGTGGGAACGAGCGATGCGGGACTCACTGCTCCTGCGATTGGGATACTGAACGATTGTTCTGAGACGTCATCTGACTTCACCGCGTTCCGAGTATAGACGAATACCTAACGATCCAGGACCGCCCACGCGCCACCCCCGCTTTCGACATATAAATTAATCACAATTAAAACATTTCATTAATATTTTTTTGAAATCATTAACGTCATTAATTTTAAATATATCAATATTGGCAAACAATTATATAATACTGGCGGCTTCGCCCGTTTGAACTACCTGATTATTCATTTAATAAACAGAATTGACTGACAGTCATGTGGTTGATGTCAATGACTTATTTAATTTACTCGTTCAGAAATAGCCATTAAATGTAATGTTTTTGATTTGGGTAAGGATTTATAATGTTCTTTGTAAAATAACTGTAATGATTGCATATTACAATAAATACCCAAATCGAATCGAAGAATACAATATCGAAATAGAATTCAAAATAATTAAATGTATCGAATATCGAATCGAAAATAATTAATTGAGAACCTCCTCCTTGTTTTGAAAGTCGGTTAAAAATACAAATTTCTCACAAACAAATACAGATTTATTATAAGTATAATATTGTATAGTTTATATTTGCAGGCCAACTCATGCCTTGAGTTAATTCATATGCCGATAACTTTTTTTACATAAACCGATTTTGATGAAACAAACTTTAGATGTTAAGTTGAGTTAAAACAAAGCAATTGGTAAAAAAAGTTTGAAGTAAATCGGTTCAGTACTTTCGAAGATTAGCGTGATCATACATACAGACAGAAAGACAAGAAATTAACAAAAATTTTTTTGCTTTCTATTTGTCTTTTTAAGTGTCCCTCTATAAATTTCAGTGAAAAATATGAAATGTACAGACAAAATATTTTCACTGTTTTATTATATATACATCGTGGAATTGACAGCACCACTTTAAATGAAACCACAGTTTTAACTACTCTATAAAAGCTTAATATATTTCAGAAAAAATCATTCCCAAAAATGAAAAAGTTATTTTTTCAAACAAAATAAATAATAAAATTAGCGTTTTAAAATAAAACGCCATTTGTAAAGTATAACATAGGCACGCACACACTTACCTGTCAAAGCGGCAACGTCGCACACGCTTCATTCAAGAAATCGAGTCGCAGCAACTAGCGTAGGTATGTAGGCAACGGCGGCGAGCTGATGTTGAGTTAACGCAACACTTAGGAATACACTTTACACACACTTTTATTGAATTATTTCTATTAGGTTTTTAATTTTACTTTTGTTGCACTACAAACGCATTTTTTTATTTTCCCTTTTTAAACTAACACTCATTTTTAACATGTTTACAAAATTATTACAATAATAGCATTTTTTCTCACTTTTTTAACAATAAATATTACATTTTCTGTCCACATTACAGTCAGCTCGACAATGAACCATATTATTACACTTGAAACATTTAATAATTCTTTTAATTGTAGCATTTCTTTTTACAATAAATGCAGATGATGATGATGACACAATTTCACCCCGTAGTAGTATTATGGTTTGGAACTTCCAAGCATTCCAATTTTTTTACTCCTTCCAGCTTTATTACTGTGCTGTTTCCTTCCATCGTGATTGTTTTTTTGCTTGTTTTTCTTTTTTATTCCTTCCCGGCAACTTAACCTCAAAATTCCAATACCAACGCTGAAGCGTCGCGTGAAGTAACGCTGTTTTAATCTCGCCAGTATTTCTAATTTTCTACGATTGATGCAATCTTTTTTATTATTGTTACGACGTGGTCTGGGCCCATAACCCGTTGTATTTATATGGTTTAGTAAATAGCATTCAGCTATAGTCCGACCCAACTACTATTGCGCAGAATGCACGCGCCGCACCGATTCCATGGGAATCCCCGGGAATCGGTGCGGCGTGAGCGGGGGTGTCTTTGTACAGATATCAAAATTCATTTTTAATATTGATTGATTTTTTTAATATAACACTATAGTTCATCTCAGATTATACTTTTTACGCATGATTTGATATTAAAATAATTAATAAAATTATCAATACTTTTTACAAATAATTACTAAATATTAATTTATTTCGTATTGAGTTTTCGTAGGTTCTCGTGTAACATTGTAAAACTCGTTTACTATTTAATTTTTATACGATTTTCTATCAAAATAATTATACAAATGTAAATAATAATAAAAATCTTAATAAAAAATTTAATAGTATGTTCGATAAGTATTTTAGTTAATGGCAACTATTACAATGTTTTTAATTATCTGTGTAAGAACAGAACTTAGCCGCGGAACGGCTAACTTCTGTTGTATTTACACTATTTTGTTCGACTTTAGGCGTTGAATAATTATTAAGTGTTTTAAATTATTTGGATGTTGTTTAATATTAATTTTATCATTAATCGGATTTCTAAAATCGTGATGAATGTTTCGTGATCGTGATGATGTGATTACTGAGTATTTTTCTCAAATGTGAAACTATTGTGTCAGTATTTGAGTGTACTATCAAAACATACATTCTTTTAAGACATTTCAAACAAATGTTGAGTTTTTAATATTACTTATGATGTAAATATTAGTGGTAGTAAAAGGAGAATGCGCCAACGACGATGTAAAACTAATGTTAAATGTAAGTATCTATCTATCGTAGTTCAATATCATTTTGTGTGTTAAAAATTTTGAATATAATTTTGTGGGTGGTTCAATAACTATGCAGTATTTCTAAATAATTTCATAATAAAGGTGATATAATAAATTGACTTAAAGTAGGATTTTATTAAACAATTTTAGTAAGAGCTTTGAACGTTATTTAGATTTATAATAAATAGGTAATTGCGTGAAAAAGAACGCGAGATATCGTTCTTTCTCGTTCGGTTATGTTTTGACGAATGAAAAGTAGAAGTTTGGCAACGCTTAGTAGTATTTTTGTAGTAGTATGTGTATGTGTGCGTGACACGAAATACAGGTATGGAGAAAAATCGTGAAATGAAAAAAAAATCCTACGTCCAAATTGTTGAGGCATCTTGATTAATTTCTTTAGCTCCGAGTTTGAAATATTTTACCCTATATGCAGTTTCAGTAAAAGAAGCGCTGCCTCTTCCACCCTGTAGAGATAACTGGTGCAGGCTCTATTGACAAAGATATTTTGTACATGCTGGCTTATATTAACGGGTGTATTAAATAGCGCGGGCATCTGAAATTAATTCAGCTCCAAAGAAACGGGGAATTAATTATCTTCAATAATAACAAATCAATACATACATTACCGGATGCGCATTCGGTATTTTATAGAAAAGGTACGTAGGCAAAGTATAAAATAAACAATATTTTATATATAGTCTACACGTTTTATGTATTGTATGGAATACAACATATTGCCGTAATAAAACAAATTGACGTTAAAATATACATATTCCAGGGGCGGTGTCCGAGCTGGGTACATGGGCCACTTAATAACCCTTCTCCGCGCCCTTGACGGGTCCCCCGCGGTCAGCGAGGCCTCTACTACCTCACAGCCGCTGTCTGAACAAGCGCGGGAGCGCTGGGCCTCGTTCCGGGAGACCAAGCTGAGGCCCGTACTGCTGAGACACGATACGCCGCTGGTATGAAACCTTTTATGCATACTAATCATTAAAAAGTTTTATGTAAATACAACGGTTTCGGTTCGGTTTCCACTCGGGGAATGATATTCTTATTTCCTTGCTCTGGTAAGCAATGTGTCTGAAAGGGGGCAGAGCCTATCCTCCGGTATAGGTTATTTAAAGCGGTGATATGTAATAAAACACATTGTGGATTTCAGGGTGGCTCGTATCCATCAGAAAATTCATATGAGGTAAGTTATTTTCATTATTTTGTTATTATATTTTAAAATAAAAATACCTAGAGGTTATCGTGGCACAGTGGAACCGCGACTATAAAAGTGACGGTTGTGGGTTCGATTCCCACTCAGAGGATTCAGTTATTTTCATTTAATCGCTCTGAAAAACGATCTCTATAAAATGACGTTTATTTCCTGCGTGTTAACGCAACATCTCGAAAGTTAAGCGTGCGTGGGGTTGACTTTGCCTATTCCTGAACTGTCTAATAATCCCGATAGTTGCGTGTTGGCATACCACTTAGAAGTTTATTATTGGGAAATTTATAAAGTTAGTAAAATGTAATTAATATTGAATTTCGCCTCCCAGTCCGTATATACTTAAGAGGTAGGTGGTCTGATCACAGAGTGATTTCTCACTTAATTTATCTGTATATTGTGAATCTATAAAACATTTTAAAAAATACGTGAAGGTATTATACAATATTTTTTTATTACTTAGATATAACATTGACTGTTGAAGCACTTCTAGTATTAAGTTAGATAAGTTTTGAGTTAAGTAATAGTGGCCATTCAATGAATTGCTATTTCATTTGTATCAGGCGTTTCATTTGTCATATGTGTCATATTCATATGTGTGTGTACCAACGGAACTTTTCAATATCGAACACATCGTAAGACTGCAAGCTGACCAGTCACTAAGTTCGCCTTTAATTTTAATTCCTAAATTCTAACCTCCAGCGCCTTCAAGGCCGTTACGTGCATTGATTTTAAAGATAATAAAATAAAAATAAAATAAAAATAAAAAGCCTTTATTTGTTCCTTTTACCTACAAGTAGTTCATTTATGCGTTAATATAAAGTAGAAAATGTTAGTAATTATAGGTAGTAATTAAAAGTTAAAAGTGTTAATAATTATGTTAAGTCTTATCCTTAATTATGTTAATCTTATAGGAACCCCCGTGCGGGTGAAGGCCTCCTCCAGTTCTTGCCATTTTTTCCTGCTTTGTGCTAGTGAGAGCCACTTAGACCCAGCAACAGCGCGGATATCGTCCGACCAGCGCTTGACGGGGCGCCCGACGCGACGCTTGCAGCCCTCCGGACCGCGCCACTCGGTCACGACCCGCGTCCAACGTCCGTCTCTGTATCTCGCCAAATGACCGGCCCACTTCCACTTCATTTGTCTCACNCCTCCATCTGGTTAATATTAATTTCGCAAATTCTTAAGTGAACTTATAATGCAATAGGTGGTGCCCTCTTTTTTTGCTTTCGTGATGTGTTTTTTAGGATTTGTAACAACGTCCTCTATGTGTGAGTAGCGGAAACCAGATCAATATTTCGATATATCTACAACAAAGTTCTCTTATTAACCGCTAGATGTCACTATTTTGAGTTTTTAATTAAAATTCTTTGGTGGTTGAATGACTTTGCGAATTTATAGGTTATATATTTATAGTTTTTTCACTTTTATCACTCGGTTTTAGTTCCCACTGTAAGTAATTCACTATTAGTCGGTTATTTTTTATGTATTGTTCGTTTATTATGTTTATATTCTTTTATTTCAACACTTTTAATCGGCAATATAATTTGATGATTTTCGTAGTTTTTACACTGATTTGATTGTCACCTTCACATTACACTTATGAATTAGGGTTTTTAACACTTGTTTTAATTATAATATTGCTGTTTTAACTATTAATTATATATTTAATTTCACTTTTATCACCAGTCAATGTTAACGACAGGACAACAGCCTAGCCTACCCTAGTCTATTTTAAAGATAGAATAGAATAAACATGGACACACAAAGAAAGATGAAATTGCAAAAAAAATATATAAATATGTACACAAAGGCGGTCTTATTGCTTTAAGCCATCTTAAAGAACCTTTTGTTAAAAATAAAATGAGTAGTAAAAAAAGAGAAAAATGAAAGTAACATTTAAGATATCCTTAAGTAACACAATTAACAAGGTAATCAGGCCCTTAAAATGGTATAACACTCGGAAGGCATCTTCAATATTCGACTGATAACTAAATAGGCTTCAATACGCTTAAACTTATTGTTATGTTATAAAAAAATCTCTACGAAGCTGTAGCTTATAACATATGTGCTTTTTATTTTCATGTACGAGCATAAACTATATTACTGTAAAGTATTATCTAAATCAGTAGTTTTGCCAATCCAGCCAATAATCCAACTCTCCTGAAGACAGAGTAGCTAAACGTGCCAGTAAAAGAGCTGTAGCCAGAGCCCGCAGTGAGAGTTTGTCACCGTTGTATGATAAACTTGAAACTGTGGATGGGCAGACTCATTTACAAACTGGCAACGTTCCCGGGATAAAACGACGCAAGATATCGCAAAATGTCTTTGCGTCAGAGATTCCCAGGGCACGCTGCTCTGTAATCATGCCTCTGTGAAGGAGAGGTGGAGAAGCTAATTCCAGGAGTACCATGCAGTCTTCACTTATTGCCCCAATAACCCTTGACGAAACTCGTAATTGCCTTCGACGCATAAAGAACGGAAAAGCGGTGGCACCTGATGACATTTCGATCGAAGCGTGGATCCTATATTGATATAGCAAGCTATATCAGTTTCTGCAGTGAGACCTCCCAGACGCCCAAGGAAGCGCTGATTGGATGTCGTGATGCAGGACGTGAGAGCCAATGGTCTAACCATTAATCCATTAATGCCAGGAAGAAGAAGAAACAGCTCAGTAGTTGTGCATAAAAATAGAACAATAATCCTACCTTCCTTATAAACTTTCACATTTATAATTGTATAATTGTTGATAATTGTACATTAGTTTCATGTATACTTCCTTTTACCGTTACATGTGAAAACGTCAACGTTATACAAATACCGAAACAGTTTTAAAGTTGGTTTGGAACTATTACAGTTTTGACTTATATTTTTCTGTTTTTGTGTAATAGATGGAAAGCGTGGCGGCCCTGGAAGACAGCTACGATGTGAGTCTTCTATTCTTTTTTACAATACTGCCTGGGATTAATATATTGTTAGCAAACTAGCGTGACAGGGAGTGAAGGGAAGTTGCTTGTAGGCAGCGGCCATTATTGGAAGTATTGTTTATTGCCATTACGAATTTCTTTTCGAATAATATAGAAACATATAGACAATATGTGTTTATATCTTATTTTTTTAAAAACGCTTATCGCTTTCGATTGCTCACAATATATATGTCTCCATAAGATTATAACACGTTAGTTCATAATTTTACTAAAAAATTAAATTTTTTAATAAAACTGTGAACCGACATTGTCAATCTTTCTAAAGGATTCTGGACGCATTGTGTGTTGAGTGGCAGAACTCAACGCCGCGCTTTGCCTCGACACCAGAGCGAAGATATGAAAATATAAACGGAAATAAATATTTCACTTTCTCGAATGGGGATCGAACCCACAACCGAGTTAGTCATATCCTTGTGCCGCTGCGCCACGACGTCACGGGAAGTGGATAATGGAGTGTCTTAACACTAGGTTCCCTCTGCCTACCCTGCTGCTACTAATAGTTACCTCTTTTAATTATGCGGGGTTCCTGGTAAACATTTTATTGATTAAAGATTTACTTATAGGTCCCGACTGTTAATTCTATTAAACTTTTGTTCTTGTTTATTTTCTTTAAGTTTTATGCAGTCGGGGTTTTTGTTTTTAAAAGCTTTTCTTAAATATTTTTTTATCTACAAATTTAACTGGAAATAATATTTAAATGAATCAACTTGGCTAAAGTTCCGCCGTGAGTATGTACGTACGTACGTCAAAAAATTAGACTGTGCTGCTACTCTCTGTGTGCCGATCTCTCTGTAGAGAGAAGCAAATAACGAAAGTGTTTGTTAAACTGCAATTAATTAATATAATATTTTTTATACACACAGTACCGCGCTGGCGCGGAAGCGGAGCCGGAGACGGAGGCGGAAACGGGAGAGGGCAATGCGCACGCGCTTGTTTCATTCGCTAATTCTGTTAGCGATGTAAGTTGATTTTTGTTTTACTAGCACTTATCTATAACTATGTAATCTCTATATAATAAAACAGTAAAGATATTTTGTCTGTACATTTTGTATTTTTGACTGAAATGGATAGAGGGGCACTTAAAAAGAATAAAGGCATAAATATTTTTTTTTAATTTCTTGTCTGTCTGTATGTATGGTCACGCTAGTCTCTGAAAGTACTGAACCGATTTACGTAAAACTTTCACCAATCTCTTTGTTTTAGCCCAGCTTAACATCTAAATTTTGTTTCATCAAAATCGGTTCATTAAAAAAATATCGGCATTTGAATGAACTCAAGGCATGAGTTTGCCTGTAAATATACAGCAATCCATATCTATACTAATACTTTTAATAAATCTATATTTGTTTGTAATTAATCTGTATTTTAAACCGACTTCCAAAACAAGGAGGAGGTTCTCAATTAATTATTTTTGATTTGATAGTCGATTAATTTATTCGATTAATTGTTTTCGATTCGATTTCGATATTGGATTATTCGATTCGATTTGGGTATTTATTGTAATCATTACAGTTATTTTACAAAGAATATTATAAATCCTTACCCAAATCAATAATTTAACATTTAAGGCTGTTTCTGAACGAATAAATTAAATTATTCATTGACATCAACACATTTGACTGTCAATCAATTCTGTTTATTAAATGAATAATCATGTAGTTCAAGCGGGCGAAGCTGCGGGCTCAACGAACTGGTGTGATGATGGAGTACGGACCTGAATATTTGAACTCTTCAGAGGTTACTAGTAAATAGGCACATGCAATTTATATGTCCGAGCACATTCTGTGTGCACTTATATTTCTTGAAGCGTGTTGTTTAGTTTTTTTGAACTTTTACTATATATAGGGTGGAAGTGTCAGCGAACGAAACCGTACAATTTACGGAAACAGCATATAGGGTACAATATTTGAAACCCATACCTAAGAAAGAAATAATTCAAGATGCTTCAACAGTTTGGACGTAGGTTTTTTTTTTCTTTTCACGATTTTTATCCATACCTGTATTTCGTGTGACGCTATTACGCATTAATACCAATAACGTAAACACTTACTACTGCAAAAATACTACTCAAAGTTAAACAACTTTGGACTTTATCGCCAATACCTACGACTCGATTTGGGAACGAGGCGTGTGCGGCGGTATCCCTTTAATAGGTTTATGTGTGCGTGCGTCGTCCTTACAAATGACGTTTTATTTTGCAACAATAATATATTATTTATTTTATTTGAAAATGTAAAGTATCATTTTTGATAAAAAAAAATATATTTTAATTGTATTGGGCTTTTATGGATATTTTATATTTTATAGAGGATAAATATGTGTGGAATTAATGTCTATTGAATGTAATGCAGGATAACTGCCAGCTAATGTAATAAATTGAACCATTGACTTTGAAAAGGGTAACTGCTGAGTTTCTTGCCGGCTCTTCTCAGCAGAACTGCCTTCCCAACCGGTGGTAGCTTTTTGTTTATATGTTCATTCGACGATTCAAAAGTGCTTATAATAAGTTTATTTGAATAAAGAATATTTTGAATTTGAATAGAGTAGTTAAAACTGTGATTTCATTTAATGTGTCGCTGACACTTCCACCCTGTATATTATTCAAGTGCAAGTGCACTTTACTATATGAGATGAGTTACTCATGCATGTTATACAGAGTGTTTTTGTCAGCACTATTTAAAAAACAAAAAAATTGAGGTGGCGTGTTATGGGAACACTTGTTTTCTGGCCAACCGCTCTGACCACTAAGCTATACATTCTTTTCAACTATTTCTAAATTCTTATACACTCGCTTGCAACTTATGTTCGCACCTCTGTAGGGAAATTTTCCACAAATTTCCTTCATCTTCATGTGAAGGTGAATTAATTATTAAGAGTTATTATTTGGCAAGAAATAATGCTATTTATTACACTGTAAAGTATTATTACTTGAAGGATTATTTATATTCAGGAACAATAATACTTTTAAAAAAAAACGTATAAAAATGAAAACGTAGCAGAATTTGAATTAAAAATTAATCAAGTATCAAGTAACAAATAACATTATTAAATTTTTAAACATATTCCTTTACAGATGGACAGTACTAAGAACAGTTTCTTAGAGTTAGCTAGTGAGCGTTTTAACGACGAGTGAGTATTGAATTTTTATATTTTATATCTTACAGCGTTTGACTGTATATGTAAACTGATGGTTGTCAGTTCTATCTCTGACAAAATATTTAAATGACTTCCCTTTCGCTGCTCTAGTAAGTAAGGAAGTCGTGCTACTCAACGCAATGTCTCGAAAGTTGGGAAATCCGGTTTGTAGGTGTAGCCTCTCAGGGATACTATGAATCTGCTCGGCGTAATAATAAATGAGTTTAATTAACCTACTATTAAGTAGCTAAAATAAAAGCAGCATTTGCTATTTACGATGATTAAATAATAAAGATTCTATTGAATTTATTTTATACGGATTTTTTTCATTCTTAGGAATATTTTTTTGTAAGTTTTCAAAATTTTATATACTAGTATATCTCAATATTTCTGGGCAGGCAGAAGAAACCTAGTTTTAAGGCACTCCGTACATCAACCGATTTCAATCGATCCAATTGAAATTGTGCGTTACAGTTTAAGTGGCAGAATTTAACGCCGAGCTTTGTCTTCTTACCACAGCGAGGAAATGAAAATTGCCTCGGTTTGTAATCGAGCCTACAGATGTCGCGTTTATGGTCGCACGCAATTTAAGATTCTAAAACCCAAGACCTTCCCAATACACTGAAAGGAACTTGTTTTTCTATAAATATATATTTATCTAATTTTATAATTAATGAATATATATAATCTTTTCAGTATGTGGTGGGACGACGCGCCCGACGACGCCGAGCTGGCCTGCGACGCTCTCGCGACCTCACGTAGGTGCCACAATTATGACTCAAACTACTTGTTACATTTAGTAGTAGTTCACTGACGGTATTTCACGATATGTTGTTGTGAGGCCGTGTAAGCCCTATGGTGACCCACACAAGGGCCAAGCTATCTACTCCATCCGTCGGTCGTTCCGCGATATGTAGGCTAGAATATATCAAAGCTGTATCTATAAATATTAGCGCGTCTATCTCCACCTCAAAGGCCGGCAACGCACCTTTCGCAACGCACGGGGTCGTGGGCGGCGGTGATCACCGCCAGGTGACCCGTACGCTCGTTTGCCTTGTCCTTTTTCCATAAAAAAAAAAAAAAAGCAAGATTCGCCAACAGCTTATACATAGGATTATTATTTTAATCTGATGCACTACATGTGAAACAGTTTTGAATAGAAAAAAAGTACAAAAAAACTATAAAAATACTACTACAAAAATACTAGCAAAAGATGCCAGTCTGCCTATTTTCATTCACAAAAAACATACCCGAACAAGAAATTGATATTATTATTTATTTTGTTCGCAAAAATCACTTTAATTTTTGGCAAAATATATTTTAATTGTATTAGTATTCATGTAAGCTCAAGCCCGGATTGATGACTGAGGAACGTGTACCTGGTCATCCCGCTACGGATACTGCGTGAAGGAAAAAAAAATAATTTAAAGGATCTTTGGTGTTTTCAGCGTGGGAGAACACAGGAGTGGCACCGAGTGTGGAGGGAACGGTGAATACTGAGAGTGCGGGTGGGGAGGAGGGCTGGGCTCAGTTTGATTCATTCTCAACACACTGCGCTGCTGATCCGTTTTGGGGGACTTCAGGTATATTATTAACTCTTTTTCTAGCTTCAAGCTGTATCCCCTATATGTATACCAGAGTATGCCGAGGAAACTTAAACCAAACAGTCCATTCATTCCCCAAATTTTTTGAGACATTGTTTGTGAGTACCGAAACTCAACACCGCCACTTATCTACTGGAGCAGAAAATGGAATAAATTGAAATTGAACCTACAATCGTCATGTTTACAATCAGACACTATTCCACTGCGCCACGACGACCACCTGGAAATTTGCTTACTAATTAAGTCTCGACGCCTCCATGAATAAATACTTTTTGATCTTCAGCTTCAATATATCTTAGATTCGAGCTGAGCCAAATGTAAGAAAGCTCTTTTTGAATCCGACAGAATAATCCATGTGTAATAAGTAAAGGTTTTTTCGTCTCAAATATTGATAATTAATAATACTTTTGAGTTCTTCTAGTGCATTTCCATTAAACGACAAGAATTGAAAAAAAAATCCAGCTAAGTATTTTCTGCAGCTAAGTATTAATTGATAAAGGAGGAAGGCAAAGTTTGCTCTGCATCACATGGTTCGGTGTAGTAATAATAAATCTACCGTGAGAATTGACTTGAACTGTTCCTAATTTATTTAAACGACGATTTATGCAGCTATAGTAAAAAAACTTCCATAATCTAATCTACTTCGTATTAATGCTTTGTATGTTCCTTTTAAATGCTTCAGGTGAACTCTCCATTTACTACCACCGAAGTCTTATTTAGAATATTCTTAAAACATTTAAAAATTTACGTGTTTTATGCCTAGCTTCATCAATATGTTCACCCAATTTTATTTGACTATTTAACCACAAAACTTCGTCAAATCTTCGACTCGCCACTACCGCAATGCCTGATATCTCGGGCATTCGACCAGTGCGTTCTTCCGGTCATGGCGTATGGGGCGGAGACATGACCTCGTCTACAAATTTCAAGTCGCTCAGTGCGCCATGTGGCGGGCTATGCTCGGTGTATCTCTAAAGGATAGAATCCGAAATGAGGAAATCCGGAGGAGAACCAGAGTTACCGACATAGCTCAAAGAATTGGTAAGCTGAAGTGGTATTTGTCGTAGAGCCGACGGCCGGTGGGACGACCCCCTGCCAGCCTGCACCTGCCTGATGGACCGACGACCTAAAGAGATTGGCGGGAAGCGTATGGGCCCGAAGAGCTGAGGATCGAGTGTAGTGGCGAGAATAAGGGAAGGCCTATGTCCAGCAGTGGACAATAGATGGCAGTCGATGATGATGATGATTTAACCACATACCAATATACTTAACATTATTAACTTGTTGTATAGGGTATTATTACTAATAATGTAACGTAATTGTTACAATAGAGGTAATCCTCTTGGAATTTCTCTACATTTAACTTTTACTATGAGATATACTTAATCCAAGCTCTTCTATTAATTTAACCAATGAATAAAGAATAGAATAGAATATTATTCTATTCTTTTACACCAAATCTCCATTTAGATTGGTTTTATGTACTATGTACCATTTGTATGCGTGTAGAACGAAATCATCTGCATACCGTGATATAAAAACATTCTTATTAAATTTACAAATTTGTCAGCGATAGTAAACAACAAAAGGGAAAAAGTGTCTCTCTAAACCAATCCAATTCTTGTAACACGCGATATGTCTTCGTGATCATTGATTTGAATAGATAATTTTCTAAACATGTTTAGAAATTTTCATAGATATATTTCTATATCTGTGGAAATTTTTCATGTTTACGCTATAGGAATAAGGTTGAGCCAATACTGGCATCATCCAAAATTTTCGTGAGACTATAAATATTAAGATTATTATAGGCATTAGCCTATAATAATATCAATATCGATTAAGCAGTCTAGCCTGTGTGTATCGAGTAACTAGCCTAGTTAAATTATTTCTATAGAATCTGGACATTCTAAAGCCTATAATTTTAAGAATATCATTTGAAAAAAAATTACTTTGTTCAAAAAACCACTTCAATCTACGAGTGACTATTGAATGCAATAATTTACAAATGCAGGATAATAAAGCAGTCGGTATATATGCATCTTAATATTTCTCCACTGGAAAGGAACAAATCTATAATACATCACAAACTTATTAAACAGAGATATTAACATGTTCTTACCTCATTCTGATAGATGATTTAATAAGTAATTTGATGTAATTGTAATTTGATGTCCTTGGAGCAGTATCTGACCTCTTCAAAGTGTTTAATTCTTGCATCGAAACTGTCGTTTGTTTTTTTTTTTTTCGAGCATGTGGATAATGCTGTTAGCCTTATTGGCTTTTACAGCGACACCGGTTGGGTAGGGAAGAGGGTACTCTGTCCCTGAAGAAATGCAAGCACTAAGTGGCTGCCTGTGAGGATGTCGACGACTGTAAGGGCGCCCCCTGCGGGACTCGAACCTCGGCTTGCGGCCGTCGAGCGGACTGGGATTTCACCTATGCTAAGCAAACCAGCCGCGACATGAAGTCGCGACTGGACTACTGTAAGGGAGCTAACGGTCCCTAACCGCTGGGCTCGACCGCGCCGAGTCGCGACCGAGCCGTTGAATAAGCTGGACTTCGTCGTCGATTCCGTCGACGACGGTGTTTGTGTCGTGAGTAGTGTGTTTCCTACCTACATACGGGGCATTCGCTATAGTAATGGCGTCATCGGGGTCTAAAAGGACGCTGCGCGGGCGTCTACGTCTAGGGAGCGCGCTAGGGATGTAATCACACGCATTTACGATGAGGGGATTCGCGTGCGAGCCTGCGCGCTCAAAGCAGCGCTTCGCTAAGCGTTTGCAGTGCTCGTGAATCGATTCCATGTCAGTCTCTATGTAGGTCGACGTTACGCACGAACCAGGGGTAATCTGATGCGATACGTAAGAATTTATTTTGTACCTTTTGCATGGGATCTAGCTGAGTGTGCGCGAACGCTACACAAGCATAAGAGAGGACGGGTCTTTTACAAGTTTTGTATAGTGTCAGCTTATTTCTAAGTGACATTTTACTACGCTTGTTTATGAGATAGTATAATCTATTAAGAATGAATTTAGCTTTATTGCAAGCTTTCGTGACGTGGGGTTTGAAGGAGAGTCTAGAGTCTAATGTGACACCTAGATATTTGACTTCTTTTTCCCAGGGAATGGCTTTATCTAATAGATAGATGGTAGAGATTTGCTCTGAACGAGCGCGAGGGAAGAGTATCGCTTTACTCTTTTCTGGATTAACCTCGATTCTCCATTGGCGGAACCACACACCAAGTGCGCGGGCCGCTTTCTGAAGTCGATCGGCTATTATGCGTGTGTTACGCGAAGAAGTGTATAGGGCGGTATCATCGGCGTACATAGCCAAGTGTACATCCCTGGTACGAGGTATGTCTCTTGTGTACAGCGCGTATAACATAGGAGAGAGGGTTGAACCCTGGGGGACGCCTGCGCGAAGGAGGCGGGGAGAGGAGAGAGTTCCTTCTACTTTATAGCGGAAGTATCTATTTGACAGAAAATCCCGCAGGATGCGCACGAGACAGTCTGGCAAGCCAGAGCGCCGCAGCTTGAAAATCAAGCCGTTATGCCAGACCTTGTCAAAGGCTTTCGCTACATCGAGAAAAATGGCGGCAGTGTGTCTGCGGTAGGAAATTTTTACTTTATATTGGGCTATGTGCTCTACCACGCGATGGACTTGGTGGATGGCGGAATGTTTCTTTCTGAAACCGAATTGCTCTTTGATGAGCAGAGATTTGGCTTCTACCACCTCGGAGAGTCTAATGAGAATGATTCTCTCATAAATTTTACCTAAACAGCTGAGAAGGCTGATAGGTCTATAGCTAGAGGGCATATTCCGCGGCTTGTTAGGTTTCGGTATACCTATGACAATGGCTTCCTTCCACTCATCGGGGAAGGAGCACGACATGAGAAGGGAATTAAAAATAATGACCAATAGAGATAAGAACTGAGCCGGAAGGGACTTAAGTGTTCTATTAGACAATTTATCGGGCCCCGGGGCCTTCCTATCTTTGAGATTTTTGATGATGTCTTTGACCTCGTCTTCCGAGGTCGGGCGGAGCGGTTCCCCTTGCGAGGGCGTCAGAGCCCATTCTGCGACCGCGGAATCCACGCGCGCAATGTGGCTCGGGTCGCAGGGCTGACTACTCGGAGTACATTGAGCCTCTAAACTGTCAGCGAGACATTCCGCTTTTTCGGTGTCATCGGCGGCAATTGATAAATCTGACCTAATGAGAGGAGGCATAGTCGATAGACAGTCGACTCTAAAAACACGCGACAGCGCCCAGAATGCCTGGTGCGATGGAGCGAGCCCCTCGAGCTTTTTATCCCACGACTCCCCGCGCAGAAGTTCGAACTCGAATCGAACTCTCCTCTTTAATCTATTAAATTCCCTACGATTATCGTCAGTCGGGTATGCGTCGTGTCGTCTCATTGCTTTGTTTCTGCGTCTAATCAATCGTCGGAGCTTTTCTGAGATTTCAAACCTACCTTCGGGTAGGTTTGGTACCTCTTTCGAGCAGCTCTGGATTGTGTTTTGAATATATTCGGTAAATTTATTCGCCGCGTCTATTGCTAACTCCGCGGAGTCGGCGATGCCAGGTATTAATTCCTTTAAGGGGGATTCATTCGAACGGAGGAGCTTTGCAAATTTCCTAAAGTCGATTACTGTTTTAGTGGGTGGGCCTGAGGGGCGCACCTCGCCTAATTTGAGAATGACAGGACGGTGGTCCGAATCGAGGTCGGGAATTGTTTCTATTGAATGTTGACATAAGCCTACATTCGATAGAATCGCTATGTCGAGAACCTCGCCTGTGCCGCGGGCACTAAGGCGGGTGGGTGAAGGTGGGCCAATAACAAAAGCGTTATATTTACTAGTGAATTCGAGGAGTCTCCTACCGTCGGTATGAGTCATCGACGAATTCCAATTTTTATGTTTACAATTGAGATCCCCGATCAGAAGGACCGAGTCACCCATACTAAGTAGCGATAAAATGTCGCTTTCTAATAGTTGCCTATTTCCCGAACGATAAACGGAGGCAATAATCAATGGCTGATGGCCTGTGAGGAATACCTGGCACACCGACGCCTCGGCGGCTTCAAGAGACGGAGGGTCGAGCGGTATACAATGTAAATTCTTTTTGTAATAAATCATAGTGCCGCCGCCTTTGGTGGCCCTATCATTCCTTACAAACCTGTAGTTCGCAATGCTGGGATTGCGAACCCCGGGCTTAAGAAAAGACTCCTGTATACAAAAAATATCTAATTGGTGAGTGTGAGCGAATGCACTCATTGACTCACGTTTACGTTGGACACCATTAGCGTTAAAAGTAGCTATAGACAGTGCTCTTGGCTTAATACGCGCGAGTTGCGAGTCAGCGGGTAATGGAGTGAATCTATTGATGATCGCCATTGGAAAAATTATTTAGCTATGGAGCCCGCGATGGCTTCCAGGAGATCGATATGCTAGATTATCGCTTAGGCGCGGTCGTCTGGACTATTCGTATTCCTTAATTTATTCGCGAAAATTTTGATTTCGTTGAAATCAAGAGATCTAACTAAATTTAGCACTAGTGCGAAATCGTTACCATTGGAGAGGGCGGCGCGGGAGGGCGCAGGGGTGGAGTTGGGAGCCACCACCTTGACGGTCGGTGGCTTGACCAGCGCCGCAGCGCGGACGACCGGGGCTGGCGCGGGTTTGAACCACGCGTTCTCCTTAGGCTGGAGGGCGGGCACGTATTTAGGAGCCGGCTCCTCTATTTTGCGACTTTGGGGATTAGCCCCCCTGTTTTTGCCTCCGCGCCTGGTGCGTCTGCGCGGCGCGCGGGAGCATCCGCGATAGTTCGCGGGATGACCCTGCGTCTCACAGAGTACACAGCTGGGAGGGACGGCGGGATCGGGAGTCTTGCGGGGACAATCCGCAGTGGCGTGGTCGTCTAGGCACTTAACGCACCTAGGCCGCGCGAAAAAATTTTTGGCCGAGTGGCCGTATAGTTGCCAGCGATGACACTGTCCTATGTGACCCCTCGAATGTGGGGGTTCGACCCTGATGCCGGTGAGAGAGCACACCGACCTCAGGTTGAAAATTTCCTTTTCCCCTTTAGTGAGGTCCAGGACGACAAGGATTATATCAAATTTCGCTTTAGTGCGAGAATTGTAAAGCCGATGCGCTTGGCGCACGGGGAAACCTTTATTCCGGAGATCGGAGAAAACAAGCTCTACGTCTAATTCTTTCGGAATGCCCTTGAGAACTACGCGCAATTGGCGCTCGTCCTCTAGGGCGTACGAGTGGTATCCTATTTGATACTCCCTAAGGAATGAGGTTAGTTGTCGGTGCTCCGACGAAGTGGCTACTTGTATTTTGATTCCTACCTGCGTTAGGCGCGCGGTGGAATATGAGATAATTTGGCTGTTAAGCCAATGAGAAACTTTGTCCCATTTGTGCTTTTCCTGCAGGTAAATGGGCGGCGGAGGCTTGACACGGGGGGCGCGGGGGGTCTCGGTCTCTTCCCGCTCGGCCGCAGTTGCGGGGGCAGGGGAGAGGGGGACTGGCGACGCTGCGCCATTCGCTCGGGTGTTTTTGCCCTTGGGCTTATTTGCCTTCTTGGGCGGCGGGGGGGCCTTAGGGGCCTTGGCCTTACGTTTGGCCGAACGAGATGCGACGGTCTCAAAACCGTCATCTGAGTCATCGGAGGAGGAGGCTCTACTTGGGCAACATCGGCACTCGGGCCGTCGTCGGGCGGGCTCGGGCTCGCGTTGCGGTTGCGCGCATAATTAACCGTCGCGGGGTAAGCCTCACTATGGTGGGCTTCTAGGCGCGGAGCGCGGAGCGGAGGATATCCTCCTTTTCGGCCATTATGTCATTCCCCTCACCTTACGGTGGGGGAGGGTGTGTAATTTAAGTCTAAACTATCACTTTGGCAAAAACTAGTCTTCCGTCGCTGAACGGAAGGTGAGTGCCTAACTATAAAAACTGTGTAAGTACTCACAGAAGAGTAGACTCTCTAGTCCTATCGACCTTAGGACAACGCAGCGCCGGGCAGCACAACACAGCAGGGTGCTACGCAGCTCAGCACAGCGCAGGATGAAGCGGGAACCACAACACTAAAGTATATAACCGACAACGAATATACATAATAAGGGCGTCCGATTGTGCGACCTCATCGGAGCAAGGCCGAACCGGAACTGCTGTCGTTTGCAGTTTATTGTTTTAAGTAGATAATGTTGGGAAATTCAAGGTAACTGAGTCTGGAGCCAGATCACACAGGAAAAATTCGGCTACCTTTCTATCGCTTCAATCGCTATTATATATAATAGCGATTCCACATCTCTCTTTAAAAAATACAATTACCAATAACATCATAATAGTTGTCCCATGATTCATATCTACTTCGTGTAATATCCACCTGCGATAACCTTACTGACTCCTGTAACTTAGTATGTTATGAGTGGGATGTATTGTTAAGAGTAAGATTTTTTCAGAATTTTGCCAAAGCCAAATGCCTTTTACCCACTAATGTGACTAAGGCTTAGGCCTACATTTTGATTTATGTAATGAACGTATACTGATATTAATAAAAGTAATAACTCCATCAGCAGCTGTCATAGCAGTGTTAATCATATTTTTAGTTGTATGCATTTTGATTGTCTAATGATATATAGTGTCTAGTGTATACAAGTTGCGGTGAAATAAATGTTTTATATTAGAGTCCAATTAGCCTTTTTGAAATTTATTTTGTAAACTTTAGTCAAAAATCTAAAAAAAGTTAAAAAAAAATTATTTTTACCACTCAAAACCAAAATTAAGCATAAAAAAATATGTTAAAAATATTTTTTTACATGATACAGTTTTAATTGATTCCTGAAAAATTCAAATTTATTGACCCATAGGTTCTTAAAATGACCGAGTCAATTGTACAATCAATATTCCAAGTCGTCATTTCTTTCTAATGTATGTTATTACATTTTTTTGTGTCTCAACTTAATTATAAATAATTTATTGTTTTCATAATTACTAAATAAAACTGTTATTCCACAGACTCGCAAGAGCAAAACGAGTTGAAACAAGGAATGCAAAACTTGCACGTGAGCGGGTTCGATGATGACGACAAAGAAACTCTCACGTTTATATTGGCACAGAAAATGCTAGACGCCTTCCAGAATATGAACTCCGACACAACTGACCCCACAGTTGACCTTCTAGCTGACCCCTCTGCAGATCTCCAATCGATTAACCCCTCTAGTGACTCCGCGGTTAACCTTTCTAATGACCCTCCTGTCCACTCCACGGCGACCCCTAGTGACCCCCCAGTCGACCACACGACGACTAAAAGTGACCCAGCAGTCGACCCTTCGGCGACCTCTGCTAATCCCTTGCAAGATCCGCCGCCCAGTACAAGCCAGGAAAGGTGATCTTTCCCCATACATTTCTTCCCCTATACAGATGTAACACCGTTTTACTATTAATTATGTTAATTTTCTGCCCCCATCGAGTACTCTGTCAAGTAATCACAAACAAAATGTTTTAGTTAAATGTTACAGTAACTTTTTAAGTAATTTTTATTTTAAATAAGTGCTATTCCACTCCAAGGATAGAAAAATATTTTGGGAAACGTATTGAAAGTTGAACGGTAACCAAGCCATACATGAGCCGTAAAGTTGATCGGAGGCGCGGGTTTCAAATCCCGGTTTGTTCAAATGCTTGTACGTTTTCTTAAATCTTAACTCTACCTTTATATGTATTATATGTAATAATATAATGCAGTTTTAATACAATAAGCCATTTTTGTCCATATATTAATTAGTATTTGTATTATGTAAATTTGTGACTTAAAACAGTGCTTCTTTTATAAACTTTGTATATGAAGTAAGTATTCGTATTCATATATCCATATTTCACTATTATCACCATAACCAGTTGAGAAAGGTACTGGTTGTGACTGAGATCTAGTTTCACTGAGAGGCCGTACTCGAGGAAATAGGGATCATTACAGAGAAGAGCTGATGAGATTGCCACTTATCACAAACGGTATTTTTCTCGACTCGCTGTAGTATGTAGTAGTCTGCGATCTGTGATGTCGAAACAAACATTTATTTTACATTGTCCATACTTCATTATGTTTATGTTGATTTCTTTAATTCCTTATTGTTAAAGTTTTAGTTGAACCAAATTTAGTTTTAGCTTTGTATGTTTGTGTGTATAATCTGTGGGTAATAACGAGTTATATATATATATACATATATTTAAAAAATATATTTAAATATTCGCTAATAATATGTTCAAATGAATGGAGAAGAGTGCCTATAATTTTGGCTTTAAACAAATATTATTTACATTTTGTTACACTGGACTTTGTTGAACTAAAAACATATAAAAATGTTTTTATAAAAAAAATGAGATATTTGATATCTATTTGAATATATCTCGGGTGGACTTATCGTTTTTTAACTTTAAAGTCAATGAAGTATCATTTTTGTTACTCTGTGTTGTGTTTCGCCACACAGCGCTCAATCGATGTTTATCAATCATAGCCCAGTCCATCAAGATATTGAAATATGTATTTACGAACATTTATTTTACTGATTTTTTAATTAATTAATATTTACAAAGACTATTGTTAATTATTTTCTATTGTGGTATATGGCGATTGCTACACATAATGTGAGAAGAAAATTTATTGCCCTTTCATATATTTGGGAAGCATAATATAAATAATTGAAACGTATACGCAACAAGCAGTAATACAAATTAAATAATTGATCAAATTGGGGCAATTATCGGCATCTCTTTCCGTAACGCGTCTTTTTAAATTAGTTTTTTAATTTTAAAAATCAACAGTCCATTTTTCACATTGAACCTTTAAATGAAATCTTGAGCTTATATACGTAAGCGTCTTTCAGTGAAGTCGTACTGTGATCTCGTGTAAATAGCTTGTCGTGTATGTTTGTATGTATGTCTATAGCAGCAGTACTGTGGTATACGTCTTCGCGAGAGTCATCAATGTGGCGCAATTATCGCCGTGTCATTTCGTATTCTATCAAATCATTTTATTCGGTGTTGATATTTAAGATCGCTTCGGACGGTGTCATACTCGTTCAATTGAAATCCATTATATTATAGAATATTTACGTTACAACATTGTATTACGTAGGTTATTTGTAGAGGGGCCTGTTCCCTGTGTGCACGTAGAAGCCGGTAAGTGTCATCATGATTGACAAAATATATTATCTATTTCACGCTTGAATACTTATTCAAGCGTGAAATGTGTCTACGAAAATACAAATGAGTCTAGATGTTACAAGAACGGAGAAAGGGTTTTGTAAAATCATGAAAATCGTGGTGGGTGGTCCCCGTGGTAAAGAAAGAGAATCCAATTAAGTATGTTTCAAATATATATTATTATGAACAGGCCTCCTCTAGCGTCATCGTCGCAACCATATCGAACACTATATCAGTCGACATATCGATTACGCTGATTATCAAATTCAAAATATTCTTTATTCAAATAAACTATAAAAGCACTTTTGAATCGTCGAATGTACATGTCAACAAAAAGCTACCACCAATGCCCTCTCTTTAGTATCGACTAACAAAGTAAGAGCCAGTGTCGGGAAATCAGCAACGATTTCTCTATATTAACGTACTTTTGTATGAACGTCGATTTTGTTTTAATATCAAATATTTATCAGTTTTTTACTTTAAGTGAAACCTAATTAATTGCTTTTTTATACAACGTGCGATAAGCAATGGCATATTTTATAGTTGTTTCTGTATGTAGGTACATTTATTGAAATTTTATTTGTATAATGTGAAAGACGTGCTGTGAATTTCAATTCTCCCATTGGTCTGTATTTTTCAGTATTTTTTTCGAGATATTACATAGAAATTAATTATAATACTTGATATGTAACTAGAGACAACATTGCGTACATTGCCTTTCGGCTCATACTTGTAGTAGCGACCTCACTCACACGCACTTCTTCGTTGAAATCCATTGCAAGGATCGTAAATTGTAAATAGATTTCACATGTAAACGGCTCGATTTTTTTTTTAAATTTTAAAACTAAAATATTTTCGAAGGAGGAATGGGATTTATTAAATTAATTAATAAAAATGATGACTGTAATTGATTATTTATATGTACCATTTGTTTCTTAACACGCTATCTATGTATGTTTGTAACGGAAGAATACAATAACTGCTTAGTTGTTAACTAACATTGACCCTGAGCACACACATGTTTAATGTGCGAACTAAGATGCACTCGAGACATCGCTTCTGCATTCATTCGTGTTTCAAATTATCAATTTAAAATATATATTGCCGTCAATTTATATTAATTAATTTTATAGATATGTTCAAAGTCGTGTTTATTTAACATAGAAGCGGTGTTTCGAAACACGCGCCCCTCAAAAGGTGCTAATTGTAAAATTATGAGCGTTGTACTTTTTCTTGTACGTACTTTTGTATCAATGTCGTCGTGGCCGATAGCGACTCCGACGCTTTAAAAGTATTAGAAAAAATAAAATTGCTATATAATAGACATAATTTAAAAATGTCGGTTGTTTGCCACATTGCAACTTACTGTACACATATTTCATCGTATTTAGCAATAAACAGTCTAAGTATTAGTAGTTAGCGTAGGTGGCAGTGCGCGCGGTGGCGACGCCTTCTTCGTTGTATTTAGAGACTTTTTGAACGTGATGCATTCAAACCCATTTTCTTTCACATCGATATTTTAAATTTAAAAACAAATAAATCGAGAGAATAATTTTATACAACTTGCAATTTACTTGAATTTGTATAGGAACTTGTGATATTTTAGTAAATAGTTTTAAAAAAATCTGAGGTTTAAAGTGTCTCTGAATAAGTATTTTTTCAGCAATTGATAGCTGTTCGACGTCTGGACGACGCGTTTGTGATATTGTAGTAGTCTCCCGCGAAGTCGCCGCAAGCGCCGTCCGCTGTATTGGTAGCGCTTCGTTATGGATTATGTAAATTTTCATTCCCTTTATGAATAGTTTTTGTAAAATATGAGCTTTATACGCACTGCGTTGTACGCCATGTACCTCGTTCTGGAGTTCGGCCTTGTTTTGGATGTGATGAGGCATAGGATCAAGGGACGCCGGAGCTCGTCGATGGTAGCTAAGTGTGATGTAGAAACTTAGATATTTTATATTAAGCTTCGTGTATATTATAAAGTGGGCCAATTAAGGAGTATGGTTTATCCCGGAACATACACTCGTCATCTGCTACTGTCATTAAACAACCTCAGCGAAGAAATGTACAAATTTATTTCCTCTATAATATTGTAATGGAGTATTGTTTTATTTTATATTATTTAGAGATCGCAGGGCGTCGTCGTGGACGCTAAGTTCCACGCCGCTTGGTTGTACCAGGTGGTGGATGCGGTCTGCTAACGAGAACTGTGCCTTCCGGGCAGCGGGTCGCGGTACTCCCACTCCTCTACACGCCCTTCTCCCCTCCACTTGCCACACTAGCCCTCCGCCGCCCCCGTCCGCCCGAGACATAATAAATGCTCGTATTGTATTCTATTGTATTTATTATATCATAGTTAAAAAGTTTTATTAAAGAAGTTGCTCAATTATTGTTGTTTTATTAGACACCATCTTCGTCCAACCTTTGTGGCTGTCCACCTCGAGCCGTGGTGGGTGCAGCGCGCGGTGCTCTAGTCGAGGGTTACAATGAAACACCAACATTACTTTTGATATAATTTTATTTTCATATTTTATTTATATATAATGACTATAATCATCTACCAAACTAAATAATATAATTCAACAGCATACTTTATATACAATATGTATACATACTTGTAGTCCCGAAACTCCTCGTCTCGTCGAACGTTAAAAAAGTGACAGTCTAATGATATTCAAAATAAAGTCAAAATGAACTACGCTTATTAAAGATTAACAAGTAATAATTTGCCACAAGTTTTGGTAATTATTTATTTACAAACCTTACATTAAGTTAGTCCACTCGGGGCGCGGCGGCTCCCATCATATAATCTTTTTACGCGAAATTAACACAGACTAAATGTACAAGTCAGGAGGTCCCGAAGCCGTCGCTATCCTTAACAAAATACAATATAGCTCTAACATTGCTAAATATAACATCACTAAATATATCATAAAAAAATATTTCAATCAATTCCGTGACCGCTCGTCGTGATATTCCTCGAACAGTTAGTCCCTGCCACGTGCGTGGCTCAGGCGCGGCTACGATAGCGAGCGTCGTCGCTATTGTAGTGAACGTTAACAAGTTTATATAGGCTTATGCTTCAAAAACATTTTTAATAAATCATTTTAATTAAGTAACATTGAATAAATTTAGTATTATAACAGATTGTCTTCTCTACGGTTTGGACACATTCGACCTACTACAATACTCTAGTTAACACATAAGCGTTGGAAGCCGCGCCCTGCTACCGTAGATGGCCGTTAGTCTCCGTTGTAAAAACATTCATCTTTATACGTGTCTGTTATGTATATTCAGAAATTTAGTCCTTTAATTTGTTATTTTTTTATTTATAAAATAGTTTTAGTATTCTAGTACAACAGAGACCAACTAAAATGTAATACCACATAACACAAAGTGCACTGCACACACGAGGCGGCGCGCGGCAACATGCAGTGCGCTGCTAATTCGCTTTATGTTTATTTATTTAATTATTTATAAGAGTAACCGATTGGTCCGGTCTCATCAGGCAAAGCCCGCGCTGTATTGCTATCATTGGAGGAGGGACTCGCCCTTTAATACATTACTATATGTGTTCGGGAATAAACTAATATAAGAACAACAACGTACCAGGACACAACAGGACAAAAACATTAATTTATTAAACAAAAACACAGATAAAATAAATACGAAAGACAAAACAAGAAAACGACGCCTCACGTCGCGAAAGCATATTGAGAAGAGAGTAACAAAATTATTGTCATCCAATGCTTATATTTTCAATCATTTAAGTTTATATTATTTAGTTTAATTACCACTTTACACAGACCAACATTCACAATGACTATAGTTAACTCGTCCGCTCGATCGACCCGAGCGAAGGACCGCTGCCGGCCGCCGGCGACCAGTGTCACTACGACACGATACGTACGTACAAAGTATAAAAACATTAATTTTAATATGTTAATGTTGTATTTACACGCGCGCCATGCTTCCCGACATGCTCTCCGCGCGACCGGGAAAACGTCCAAACGCTCGTCGCTAATTGAGCCATAAGTCCTTAGCGAGCTACTTCGAAATTCTAATACGCTTATTTTTATTTACGTTTTCAATTTAACTTAAAAAATAAACAATAGATTATATAACAATAGAACACACAACATAAATAGAAAATTTAAAGAAAGCATCTATAACAGAAATTTCAAAATATGTGGGCGCCCGTCGGAAAGCCGGACGGTGAAGGACACGAGGCACAGAATAATTGAACGACTCGCGGCGGAGAGAGAGAGAGAGAGGTCGCTCGGTGACTGTGTCACTGTGTGTGGAGGATTGTGCGCTTATTCAATAGTAGTTACGCGATATAACTCCGTATTCATAAACACCCTTCGCTCACCGCATAGAGGTGATTTATGAATACCGAGTGTAAGTAATGTCCTACGTAAGGTTACTGAAGATCGCTAAGCTCTACGTGAAACGCCAAGACGGCTCTAATTCGTCAAAACACTCTGGCCTCGTCTCGATATGTACGCTCGTCTGCCCTTACTTTACATGTTTATAATAGTATACTGTCGGTCGCCTCTTGGCAGGCACTACCGCTGCCCGCTCACAGCTGGTACCACTTCTTGTCCTTGTACTTGAGCATCAGCTGGTGCGCCGACGAGGAAAACTCGGAAGCCTATAATTTACAATTATAAAAAAATATTTTTAATGGTTTTTTTTTTAAGTATAGAAGAAGGTGGTATTGTGGTCTCCACAAATATCGTGGCCCACTTTGATATTTCCAAGAAAATAGCGGAAAAGGCAGAGCGTTCCAGTGTTTTACGAGGCAGTTTAAAACTTCACCCGCACGCAGCAGCACGCACTTTCCGCAGAATTCTGAAGGTATTACATGTTGAGCGGCGGAACTCAACGTCGCGCTTAGCTTAAGTTAGCGAACCCACTACCAGTCGCGTTTATAGTACGTTTTAATGCGTTGTAATTATATCAATAATTATGTAAATATCAAGTTATAGCTGCAGAGCCAGAGAGTTCGACATTATATTTAATTAACGTTGTTCTACACGATTTTAAAAGTAAATATGAATAATATTCAATGGCTTAAGATCCCATTGCTTATATCTGCAGATGTCTTTTTTTAATGAAACTTATATTTAAGAATGCTACATGATAGTAGAATAGATTACACTTGGGTTGCCTAGAAGAATCCAGCCGCAATCACTTTTAATTAAATTTATGGTATAATTCCACATAATTTGAAAGAAAATCGCATACGGAATTGGGAAAGCAGTGGTTGCTAGCTCACAGTCTGCTGCAAGCCCAAGCAAACCTGAGTTTGCCTGTTTCTATCAGGCAACCCTTTTCAAGTCATCTTAATGCTCATAATTTGCACTCATATGTTTTTAAATGAAAAAAACATACGAGTGCAACTATACATATATATGAGTGCAAATATTACAAATGTTATATATATATGTATATATATGTTTTTATATATTTTATATTTATATCAAATATATATTTTATTCAATTTTTTTTCTCAGCACTGTGACACATGGCTACCTGGAATATAAAGCAGAAGTTGCCGTGATTTGAAATATTTTATTCTAGTTTCGGCTGACCGTGAGAATAGACGATTCAATGCGCGTCGCGTCGTAGAAATGATGATTGTAATCATAGTTTAGTACATTAAACTATTTAAAGAAAAAAATATTTAAAGATGAAATCATTCTTATTTTTCAAGTAAAATAATGAATCCATGATATCGAGTCTGTCTAATAAATACAATGAGGTAGAAAACTAGATATCAAATTATTAAATTAAGTATATCATATACAAATAATCATAAAAGTGAATAATAAATAAATATGAAACCGGTGATGTATTATCTAGATTTGTTTTCCTTTTACTTTTCGTAATAGACATAAAACACTAAATGCACATACCAGCACAACTACATCTTGTTCCATATAAAATTTAGATATACAAATATTGTATTCGACTTCTTTAAATTTACACATTTAATAGTTTACAGCTCGGTCAATAGAAAAAAGTCAAGTCGGTTTTAACTGACGGCCAGAGCATTTTTAAAACGCTTCTAATAATTTACTAATTTATACAGGTATCCCATACCTCTCACTTTTATAAATTTGGAGTATCTCACCTGCGAAGACATCCGCTCGGCGCGGTCCTCGAGCTGCGACAGCTTGTCTCCGCGCTCCAGCACAAGCTGGTGCGCGCGCGCCACCTCGCCCGCGGCCGACGACGCTCGCGCACCCGCCGCCTCCAGCGCGCTCCCAGCACCTCCCGCGCCCGGAATGTGTTTGGCCACGCTGCGGCTCGGCTTGCCGCTGCTCTCCCCGACTGCACACGAGACAAATATGCTAGGAGTTATTGTCCTGTGTAGTCCTAGGAAACTGGTCCCGGTCAAATATCGCTTGTTATCTTAGGTGTTTATGAGCGTTTATGAGTTATCTTAGGTTTTTATGAGCAATTTTTATAGTAGAATCGATTATCATATTTATAAAAAGATATTGCGTAATTACTTTATAACAATGTGGCAAGAGTTAGATATCAAGAGATAGAGTTGTATAATAAGCAGCCGTGTTCCCAGCTTAGAATAGGACTAAAGTACGTGTGGGAAAGTTACGTCACGGCAGGTTAAATAGTGGCTTTACGCCACTGCGTTAGGTAATGCCAGGCTCCGGTGCCCAACCCCCACCCCTCACTGGAATATGATAGCGGCACTTACAGACTAACTACCATAATTGCACCCGTAACCAGTCGCGTTAACAGTCACATTTTGTGCCGATGCGCCACGAATGACCTATAATAATATCTTTAGATAATAACATTAAAATTTCATCTAATAGATGAACAGCTTACATAATTCTTCTCTATCTAGTGGTCTAGCGCCGCCTCCGAACAATCCTTTGAAGAAGCTCTCTTTAGGCGGCTCCGGCATATCCCGCGGTAAGAACAGCTCACCGATCATTTCATTTAACTGTTGACTGAGATGTACAACAAATGAGTTTACGGGAATTTAATTATAAAACTATTAAGATGCTGCTTAGCATCTATGAAGATGCTAATTACAATAAAAAAAACTCATGCGCTATTTCAAAATTGTTGTAAAATTATCTTGGTGTTTCGCTAAGAAAATAATTTGAAATACAGTGATCTTTTTAAATAATGACACAATGCACAGTTATTACTTGCGTTGTTACAAAAAATTCATTGTTGTAAAACAAAAATATAAAGCAGTAGTAGTAGTTTTTAATGCAAGCCGTAAGTATAGTCTAACGTTTAATATTATATATTTTTCCCTCCGGAAATAACCTTTAAGATAGGACAAAACCGATTATAATCGTAGCAGTGGAATAGTTGTATCAGTTTTGATTACACTAAGTTATAGACGTTAGGAGTGATGGCGCTTTATTATCATTATAAGGACAATTCTTTCAGACCCAATTGCCTGAAACTATGCTACTACAGACTACGGACAAATTCTTGGTAGCGAATTTTTTATTATAGTTTTTATTTGTTGAATAGTTTTTATTTACTTTGCAAAAAATTAGATATTCGTACTAAAAAGAAAGGCATCATAGTTGTTTCTAAGGATTGTCTCCCTTGGGACAATTATCTATTTTATATATTTTTTTCACAGGTATAGATTTTTGATGATTTTCTACCTCATTGTATTTATTAGACAAAGATTTAATATCATGGATTCATTATTTCACTTGAAAAATAAGGATGATTTCATCTTTAAATATTTTTCTGTATGTACTTAATATGATTAAAATCATCATTAATCAGGTGAACAGTTACAATAAGCATTGATTTTAGGATTGACCTTCTATTTCATAATGTTTTTTTAAAACATAAGGCAGACATCGTCTATTGTCATCATCAACCGGAACTAGAATTAAAGATTTCAAATGATGGCAACCTCGGCTTGTGGCACTTATTTTACAGACAACCATGTGTTAGTGTTGACAAAAAAAGCTTTAATTCGATATATAATTCATTAAAAAACACATGAGTGCAAATTATTAACATTAAGTGACCTGTTTAAACCAGACAACGCTGGACTTGCAGCAGACTGAGAGCTGGCAACCTTTGTTTTCTAATTTCTTATGAGGTTTTCTCAAATTATTCTTATGAAAAACAAGCAAATTGTAGTTGAATGCAATTTTCACCAAAAACGCATTACTATAAATTTAATTAAAGCTGATTGCGGTACGATTCTTCTATGGCAACCCTAGTGTAATTTTACCTACTATCATTCTTAAAAATAAGTTTCATGAAACAAAAACAGATTCCTGCAGATTTAAGCACTGGGATCTTAGGCCATTTTGCATTCAATTAATTACAATTTAAATTTGTCTTAAATTTCTTTTTCAAGTATATAATTATCTTCACACTACAATTAAACTTATTTATTTATTTTTATATTAAAATTAACAAGGAGCGTCACCATTGGTTGAAAGGAAATGTGACGTCATATCCATATTGTCAGTAATGTTTGAGTTTGAATTGAAATGAAATGAACTACAAATACTCACTTTTTGGAATTGTCCTTTAGTCGTATTGTAAGTTTTCATTTAGTGCCAAATCTAACGAGAATTACCTTATAGGTTTTGATTACGCGGCCGATCTTAAGATAGAGTTAACTTAGAAGCTTAATATTTTTGTGTTAAATTATTGACCTTTAACCAGAATATTTGGTTTTTCCGTTTGATAACTTCACGCGATGTCGAAATAAAAAGTCTCGACTGACGGACAAACGGACAACGAGGTGATCCTATTAAGGTTCCGTTTTAACAATTTGATGTACAGAACCCTAAAAAAAGGTATTGTATAAAGTAACTTACCAGAATTCTGCGTCGATAGTGAACTTCTGTATCTCAGTAGGCGAGGCGAGGTAGAGGCCGTGGCCGCGGTTGCTGAAGCAGAACGTCTTCGCTATTCTGGAACGTCGCGAACATACCAGGTAGAATCAAGCAATAGAATAAATGAAAAACAAATTTCTTGGTATAATAGTGTTAAATTATTGTTTATATTTTATTTGATCTTACTTATAGCATTTCAAGATTGGTTTTTTGGTATTACTATATATACGTTTGTTAATATTTTGAAACGATAAATGGTTTTCTACAAAAAGATCGTTAAAGAAAAGTATTAATTAATTAGTACTCAAATTTATTCTTACCTTTATTTTCCTCAGTAACGTCTGTCAGAAATGCTATAAAAGTTACAAGTATCTACTAAACATTAGAAGCATAAACGCTGGTGTTTTATATGAAAATGCCAAAGTGAAAGGATAAGTAAGAACATTCAAAGCTGCATGCTTCACGATAAGTAAGAAATCACAGAAATTGTAGAGCGAAGTACAGCACTAAAAGACAGAAGGCGGAAAAGGAAGAGATACTGTGTGGAGTATAATGTAAGGCAGAAAACAATGTATGTACACAATGTGTGTCGCTGGGAGAGTACGAGGGCGAGGTGTAGTGTTCGTGTGGGAGTTGTATATCAGGAGTCGGGGCGGTTAGAAGCAGTTTGCAAGCAACGGACGGACTAAACCGAGCGGGGGAAAAATTTTTGAGCCTATATTGTGAAGATACTATACTTTGTTTCCTACAGCCATTGTTCATCTAAACATTATAAAATTCAAATACAAGGCCAATGTTTGCTATGCAAGGCTAATGTCCCAAAACTATGTGTATGTATCTTCATTAAAACGTGCCAATTTGAATGAATAAAAGGTAATTAAGATCAAGGGTCAATAAGATGAAATAGGATAGTCCACGTCCAGGGTAGGGGGTAACGCAGGGTTGGGGTCGAAAGCGGATAACATGAAACACTAACATGTCTAACAGAGGACGCGGTCACACCACAGGGTACATGGAGGTCATGACATGACTAACGCAATTCCGCTATGAACGAAGACTTACTGATCCGTGTCCTCGTTAACTATCAGTTGCTGGCCCCAAATGGAGAGCATTGGGTCTACGATACCCCTCTGTTTGGACTGTGTCTGGAAGCTACCAGGAACACAGGTACCGGTCAGTTACAAGAGTAGCGCGGATCCCGTAGCGCTGCCACTGTACCGACACTGTACAGTGGCAGCGCGACCGCCGCGGTCGTAATGCGTGTTATACAGATGTGATAATGTTCATGAGTCAACTAGTGATGCACCAGTACCACTATTACGCATCGGATGTTACAGGCACATTCAGCAGTATCGGGTTAGTGTCTTACACAAATCAGCACCAAGTTAGCAAATGTGATCTCGTTCGTTTGTTGTGTCGTGTTTATGTCCGATATAATTCAACTTAAAAATAGATGAAGAGTGCCAAATATCGAAAGCACAGGAGGTGCTCCACAAGATTTGCAAAATTTTGTCTACTTTGTGATCAAAAATAGCGCGTTAGCCATCAACAGCTCGGTGCTGGCCGTGTCAAGTCAGACGACACCTGCACTTGTCTGGTGCACGTCACACTCGTCCCGTCCCGTCCAGAGCGCCGGGCAGGGCTTGTGCGAGGAAATCGTTCAGTTATGTATATTAAATGATTCCTTTGCACCAAACAAGTGTGCTCTTCTAACATCGATCATACTTAAATGAAGTCTTTTGTTCGGCTCCCAAATGATAAAATAGCAGATGTACAATGTTTGATCAGTGGCTAATGGATGCGTAAATTGTAAAATGACAAATTTAAAATTTCTTTTAGCGTAAAAGTACAGCATTCTCATGCCGATATTGCGAAGCTAGTTGAATCTAAGGTATATATGTAAGTATGTAAAAATAAGCCGTTTATCATTTAGTGCCTTTATCGAGTGCGTGGGATTCGTCTAAGTGTCAGTGTCTCCACAGGGTTCGAGGCTCGACACCAATTCATTCATTGTCATTGCTTGCTCAGAGGTAAAATTTTTACTTAAGTTTAAAGCGAAACAAGGAGGCTGAAGATGTGTCACATTTTATCCCTAAATTAATGTGTCATATATTTAAACCAATTAACATTTTAGCTATTTATACAGCGTCAATATTTCGCAGAATATAAAAATCAGAGAGAATGAAAAGGTGGCAGTTATTGGGGGGTTCGTCTTCACCTGAGTTCAGAGAGTGGTAGGAAGTCTGCGTGTACTAGCGGCCGCAGCGAAGGCAAGCTGTAGGCCGCCAGGTGACCCGTCGATAAATAGTTAACTAAACATACGCTGTCTGAAACAAACAATATTTAAATCTCAATAATATTTAAAGAGAGTTACGACGTTATATACCGATTTGGTATGGTGCACTTCTAAGGTTACCTTTTAAACTGACAATTTCCGATTTAACAACAAAATCTGTATCAACAATTTGTTGGCGATAGACACAGTTCTGGCTGGGCAATGCCACGACACGCGCTTGTTTTTCTGACGCAATGACCACGAACTGTCGGTCAGCGGCGGACTCCGTGCCGGCCGGCGTCGGGCTCATGTGGCTGCTGCTGGAGCTCTGCTTGGTGGGCGTGCGCTCCCGGCGCTCGCGACTCTGAAATGTTATTTGACAATTAATAATAATATAACAATTATAATGCATGCATAACACTTTATAAAATTATATAATTATTTTCAAAAGAATGTCCTTTTGTGATTACTTACATCTTTACTGTCATCTTTCCAGCTCTCGTACGAATAAGGAATTAAAGCACCATTACAGTCCAAAAATGACATCGCTAATATTGAACCTCTTAACCTAAATATAGGACCACCTGTAAAGTAAGTTACACATTACCACTTTGTTTGTAAAATATCTATACTCTCATAAAAATAAAACAATTACCACTAGTAGAAATAACAACTGGCTGTGTATGTCGAAGATCAGCTTCCGGCAAACTGATCATCATTGTCAACACAGAACCTAACGTCGTTCCGATCCACAATGTAGGCAGCAACGTTGTTGGGTCTTAAAAATTAATATCGGATATTAATAAAAGAACATTTTTAAACTTTTAATTAGCTTTACGCCGTATCCTGCGTAAAGCAGGGTAGGCAGATATTTTAACTCATTTGAGATAAAATTTGAATAAACATTATTGAGTAAACAGGCTTTGGCCAGTCGTGGCGCGGGGCCACAAGTGTGTGACTATAAACGTGACTGGGTGGGGAACGTGGGTTCATTCTCCACTCGAGGAAAAGAAATATTTAATTTTCATTTTTTCGCTCTGGTGCGCCGTTGAATTCCGCCACTCAACAATGCCTCCAGAATTGGACAAGGAACGGAGTGTCTTAACACTAGGCCCCTACCCACTGCCTTTCCTCGCATGTGCGGGTTACAGCGTGAAGTTGAGAACAAATATGCTTACCGGACTTCTTGGTATAGCTGTCAGCGAAGGCTAAGCACTGAATGCCTTCCTGCGATATGTTCTCCAAACTCGACATTGAGCTGGAGCGCGAGCGTGAGAAAGAGCTGTCCAGCTTGTCTACGCGGCCAGTTGATGTAATACAAATAGATTATCGTTCCGCTTAATTGAAAAAAGCCAAAAGTCCAATACCACACATGTGGTAAAGGACCCTTAGCATCGACAGTGGTCGAGGCTGTTTATCTTATACATATAATAATAAAAACAAAATTTAGGGTACAGGATAGATACTATAGGGAACATCCAAATTGGGTAACTAATATATACGTAACATCCTTTACCACTGTTGCGATAATATCTACAGATTGCATTCTAGAGCTAGCTCGTTGTGCGGTTGTGAAATCAGCTGAAACCGTTCAGCAAACATCATCAGCAGTGAGTAATATAAAAAAGACAGAGGCATATAAAATATTAAAAAAGGAATCACGCTAGAGAAGTATTGTTGTATGCCCGTCCAATCTCAGCTTATTTGCACAACTAGTCTTTTAACTTGTTTAGTACCTACATTTCAAATATTGATTGTCGTTTACCTTATGATATAAATATGGATTCTATGAGTCATCCAAATAGCATTCATGATCTAGTCGGTACTTATGGTTATTAGACATTTCGAGCAAGGTAAATAGATAGACGCATTGAATGAAGCGAAACAACATAAGGATGAATAGAATGAGGCAGCATTCATGATAAAGACTATGCAGAGTGAAGTTGTATCCAAGCAGGGTGTATTTGGGAGCCACAATGATACCCTTCTAACACTATACCTTTGTATTCTAACTTCTATCAATCGCAAACTTGAACTTAACTACGAGTTGATTAGTTACTCCTAAATATTCCTACAAAGCATAACACATGTCACTAGAACCAAGCGTTCGAGGACGGACGGACAGACAAGTTTAGTGCAATAGAAAACAAAACCTACTGTGTTGAGAAATGGAGCGGTGAGTCGCTAGCGGCGCATGCGTCTAGTGCGGTATAAAGAGAGTACTGTAAGCATACATAGACATAAGGACAGCCGTATATAGAGGCAGCCAAAAACGAGCCATATAAACTTTTTGCTTTGTGGTCGAGCTAGAAACAAAAAGATAATGTCATGTACTCAACAGCGGTTAATAAAAATAGTATAATATTCTGCAGTCAAGTGATACTTAATGTAAACTTGTTCTGACAAAATGCAAAGAAACAAATAATGTGACCGCTCGTGATTAGTAAATATCGAACTTTCGAATACTAATAATTACGTATTAATAGGAAATAATTTAAAATGATACAGATCGTGTCCCATATACTATATAGAAAGCCTCGCTCATAGAATGCATATATAACAAACAAACTCCGTTCGTACGCTGAGAGCAAGTGATAGAATAGGAAAGAGATAGTTTTTAGTAGTAAGTCACCTTTTCTTAACACTAAGAGTCATGCCGGAAGTCGCCGTGTGCAGTTAGTTGAGGTGCAGTGTGGAAACATCGTAAGGTAGTCACAGCCACAATTTCGACGCTAATAGTAAATGTAGCAAACCATCTACGAGTGTAGTACATTAATACAGTCAAGCCACGGAACGTAAGATAAAAACAAAGTAAAGAGATGTATAAATCGATGCAAATGTCGTTGGGATACCATTGGGTTGCGTTATTTGCAAGTACTCCATAGATGCGGGAGTCTGCGGGATAGTGGGCTCTGTATCGACAAACAAGCATAGTTGAGTCGCTTCGCCGTCCGCAGTCAGACAGGACAATAGTACAACACAGGATAAAAGAAAACTACTCGATATGAACAGCTAAAAATTAAAAATAACAAACATTGGTGTGACGTAGACTGCAATCATTACCTAGTAAATGATTCCGATCTGAAAATGGAAATTTGACAAATAAATAAACATAATTTAGAACATAAATCATGCTCGTCGGTTGTGATGTAGAAACATGATTTAGACTGACTGATGGATGATTTCCAATGAGTTGTTACCACTTTAAATATAGTGAGTAAGTATATTATAATTGTTAAACTAAACTTTCTAGGACAAGATTCAAATAATAGTCTTAAAATTGAAGATTTGAAGAGAACTAAACGAACAGAAGTATGTTAATTATGGAGGTTCCAGGAAGTATAGTGTCCGGAAAGTATAAATGTAAAGAGAAATAAAAGAAAAGAAACAAATAAAAGAAGAAAAAAAAACACAAATTATAAATTGGCGAGATCGCTATGCGAGGGCTAATTTTAGTATTCATATAAACCAACAGGTTGGACATTCCAAACATTCAATTTAAGCACGATCATTACATTGAAGCGGATAAAATCGTAATCAAGAGTTCGCGTCTCACTCAGCCAAAGCTTACCAAGATGCACGATCGTTTACTTCATCCAATCTTCAGCGACTCGCCACCGAATAAAAGAATCAACCAAAATTGAAATTAAAGAAGAAATTGCGACTGTTTAGATCGGAAAGTGTAGACCGAACGGTATAAAGGTGACTGTACTACCAAAACTGCAATACTGTCGCGACGTTAGCAGGGAATGCTGCGGGGCGGGGGGCGCGGCGTACACGTCGGACGCGGTGGACAGGCACTTGTGCAGTTTGCGGGTACCTTGCGAGCGCGAGCGCCGCACGCGCGGCCCCCCGGCGCCCCCCGCACCCGCCGCCGCGCCCGCGCCACTCGCGCAGCCCCCGCTGCCCCCGCCGCCCGTGCCAGGCCCGTTCATCTACAACACACACACTGCCTCGCCACGCCGCGCTCGGAAACCACAACTGACGAGGTACAGTAGACCCTACCCAGGGTGTGTTTAACAAGCGGTGTGAGTATATATACATAAACTAAATATAAATGCTTAAACTTTAAACAAATATATAAAACAGAAAAAAACATAATATAGAAGTGAGTAAACCGTCACCAGATGTGAGTATGTACGTAGGTCACCGACGCGCACACAGCGTTAGAAAACTTATGATCTCTGTGCCGAAAGACAGATCGATTAATTTATTAGACATTCGGACGGACTCGGTCCCTCTGTTAGTTTGTGTGTTGTGCCTGATCTGTTCTGGTTCCATACCTAGCTTGGTGGGTACTTCTATTACTTGCTCGATCGGCTCTTCTTCGACATTTCGTTCGTTTCTTGTACAAAGTGTGGCTACAAACTCTCCTGGGGAAAGCAGATCGATCAGAGAACACATTCATATAATTTGGTGTTATTTATTGTTAGTTCCCGGACGGTCTCGATATGGTCTGATGTGAAGCTACGAAGCGGGGACAGTGCACAGCTATTCCGACTACTGTAGCTTGTTACTTTGAAATTATCTCAAACGGACATCGACAACACAGAGATCTGAACGCCTACTTTGAATGCAATAATACTATGATATAAATTTACCGAACAAATCACCGAATAGATATTTGAGGCAGTTTGAGTCCTCGTCGGATGAGTCCTTGTCCTTGAAGAACGTACCGGTTACCTAATACAGTCAGTGTTTCTTCATACACGTGATATACATATTAATAAATATTATATGCAGCTCTATCACGCAATAGTAAACAGTATATTATTTATAATATAATTATTTTAAAATAAATAAAAAGCCAAATATTACAAAAAGCGGTAAGCATGATGTATCGAGTTTATGATTCTTTTTAATTATCTACGTTATTTCATAGTTAATTTTTGTATTTAATTTTATTATAATATATCAAAATCGTAACTAGACTACGAGCAAAACTTCTATCTGCTTTAACTGTATCTACAATATTATTAAACGATTTAAAAAAACTCGCCAAACCATTACCATTCCAATCCCAGAGCTACTCTATGTTACATGTTAATGAGGACTAGTGCTACGAGACAACCGCGTGACACATCATGTGAGTGATATGGCTCCTGAGGATACTTACTGAAACGTCGCATTAGGTTCCCCGCGAAAGACTGCGACTGCTGCGGAGCTTGCTTCTTTCGCAAGTCCTTCACGGACTCTTGCTTGTTATACTTTATATTAGGCACAGAGAGAAGTCTCTGATCTCTTTCTTTTTTATCACTATCGTTTCTCTTGCTCTTTGAGCGAGGCGGTCGCATCGGCTTCCCGTCATCATCAAACAGAGGCAAGTTGTCAGGTCTTGTAGCTTTTTCATCGTCTCCTTCTATCGTAGATGGCGATATATCCGGTGTTATTTCGCTTCTCTCTTTATCTTGCCACCTTTCTTGAAGTTCTTTGTGCATTCTATCGTAAACATCTGATGAGCGTTTTTCCTGTAGTTCCCGATGCATTCGTTCAAATACATCTGAACAAACGCGTAAAGGTGACGAAAGCTGACTCTTGTCCTCTTCAATTGCTCTCTGTTCGCCATCTGGAGGGGACTCTGAATTAGATTCGGGCAGTGTTTCCGTTTCTGTCGTTTCACAGTAACATTGAGAATTTGCTTTTTCAATTATTTCTTCATTTTCCGGAGGTCCAAATGCAGCTTTTAATTTAATATCAACTTTAGATAGCTGTCGTTTCAAGTTGAAATTCTTCCAGGGTGTTGATTTGCGTCGGGTATCAAGCTTGGGATCGGGAAGGGCTTCCTCGGCGGGCTCGGGACTGGCCGGGGTCTCCTCCAACTTCAGGGACAGGGGAATATATAATTTTTGAGGCTTAGCTCTCAACAAGACATGTCAGTATGTAGAGAGTGTATAAGAGCCATATAGGTATTGATGACAGCTATTTCAAGTCAAGTATTACTAGATAGTTTACTTTATAAATGTTATGATCATTAAGTCTGCTCAGTCATTAATGTAATCAAAAGTTGCGTTGTCCTAAAGACAACACTATATACAATATTGAAAAAGCTGTTAACAATATTATTGAAATTTATTTTAATGATAATTACTCGTAAGTTGTCAAGATTTTTTGGTAATTGGAAATATATTCTATTGGCACTCGTTGTTAGCTATTTAGATAGGCATTTCAGAATAGTGAAGACAGGCCGAGCGTAATAATGTCTAAATGCCATGCCAACTCTCACTACGGGGATAAAGCCGGGGTCGCAGTTAGCGCTAAATCTATGAAATAAAAACAAAATAATAAAATAAATATATCGGGGTTAAATCAGGGAGCTTTAGCGCAGCCAAATCTCCCCAATCACAGCAACTCAATATTTAACAAAATAAAAGAGCAAATAAAATGTAATGTGAAGAGATTGCCTCACAAGTCGTTACCGTTTCTACCGTTTAGCTAGATATGTACAGTCGCTACTTATTATATTGTAATGTAGGAAGGGAGGGAATTTACAAGATATTTTATTATGTCATGAAATTTAACTTTTAAAGTTAGATTTTTAGTGCAATCTTTTAGTTTTACTAGGGAGTTATTGTACCAAGTTACCTTCAAAGAGTAACATTTTAATGCGACATCTAACTCTTATTTTCTAAAATACCTCGAGTGTGGTTTCCTGCGGCTTTAACCAATTGCGTTTCAAAGACTAAATTGTGAGTTGACAATACCCAGGTTCTCTTGACAATTTTTTACTACAAGAATTATAGATTTACGTGTATAAGTGTGCGCTTTCTTTAATTTTATTCTTTATAGAGTAGACAAAAGTTCGAAATTTTAATACAGAGTATATGTATACATTAAAGATAGAACAGCCTATTCATTTAAAAAGTCTGTGTATGTGTCTGTGCATATTGGACTCTATGTGAGATACCTGATCGAGGTCTGGCGAGCGCCGGTCGTGGCGGAGGGAGGAGTGGGGTGCGTGGGGTGGGTGGGGCGCGTCAGGCGGCAGGTACAGCGCGTGCGCCGGCAGCGCCGCCACCACGCAGCGTCGGAACACGTCTACTACCACCACGCCACGCTCGCCGCCCCATGCCATCCTGTACCACCACCACAATATATGTGTAAAAAAGAATTAATTAGGTTCATGCTGTATCTCATATACAGCAGTGTAGGCAGACGGAATCTAGTGTTAAGACTCCGTTCCCCACTTTCCGCCGAATTTTTTGAGACATTGCGTGTTGAGTGGCGAAACTCAACACTAAGCTTTTGCCATGGTGCCAGAGTGAAGAAATGAAAGTATTAAGAATTGATAATAATTTTAATTTGACAATTCCCTCGAGTGGAGATCGATCCCACTACCGTCGCGTTATAGTCACAAGCTTGTGTCCCTGCGCCACGACGCCCTCAATATCAATGTAAACAAAACGAATATCGTATAATTTAATAAAATTTATACTTGGAACTAAGGTTATGGTAGGCCAGTCCAGTCCAGTTCAAAGAACAAATTGATCATACTGCTCAATTGAACGAACGCCCTTTGAACATTCTCAGGAACAGCTCTCGACATTAAACAAAATGGCTGCATAAATATATATGTTGAGTTCAACACAAATATGGTGTCATCACTCACAGGCCGTACGAGGAGTTGAGGGTGAGCGCGGTGACGGGGTGTGGCGCACCCTGCTGCAGCGCCACCAGCGCGGCCTGAAAGCCAGCCGCGCGTCGAGCACCGCCCGTGCCCGCGCAGCCGCGCACACGCCACGCGCCCGTGGACCCGCCGGCCCCCGCCTGCGACATGCAATGTCGAATAAATATTTGAAAATTATTTGTGTTAGCCCGTTTGGTAAGATAAATTGAAGCGTTGACTTTTACCAATCAATATAAAATGTTTCGAAATAGGATTGAACAATTGGTTCTTTATTAAATGAGGAAGATATGTATAGCTAAAACAGGTGCTTGGTGGTTTTTTTTGATAGAATATCCAAATAAAATAGTTATTTAGAACTAAGGTAAGGGACAGATCATATAAAAGTTGGAGTGTAGCAAGATTTTAATTCGCGCCTCTTTTTATAAGTAGCAACTTATATATATATATATGTAAGTCAATAATATTTTACTTAAGTGTTGAAATAGTCAACTTAGAAGTGGCATTTGGAGCTTAGTATTGTCAAAACAAAAATAAAACCAACAACAAGCCGTATTCTGCATATAGCAGGGTATGCAGAGGCAGACGGAATCTAGTGTTAAGACACTCCGTTCCCCACTTTTTACCGAATTTTAGAGGTATTGCGTGTCAAGTGGCCCAGTGTATTCATTTTAAATGTCTAGTTTGTATTGCAATTACTAGGTTGACCTAAGTAAAAAGTCATCAACATGATAGCAAGCTTACCCTCCTGCCATCCCCTTCGATGCTATCGCCTGCCCTGCTGAAGGAGGCGGAGCGACTGCTCTCCACTTCCGGTGAAGTCTCTTCTTCCACCGCGTCCGTTATTACCGGAATTTCTACAACCTGGAAATTACAATAATTCAATTCAATTCAGCTTCACGCTGTTTGACAATTCCCTCGAGTGGGGATCGAAGCCACAACCGTCGCGTTACAGTCACACCCTTGTGCCGCTGCGCCACGACGGCCTCAATACTATAATGAGGTCTATCAAAATATAAGATAATTATAATTTGTTTGTTTTAGTTCAGAATTTGTTTGTTATAAAAAAATAAGGACTCTAGGAAATATTTATATTATAACGTGTATTATTTTACACCCCCCTTTTCATCGAATTTTTCGAGGAACTGCGTGTAGAGTTGCGAAGCTTAACTGTAAACTTGGTGCCAGAACGAAGAAATGAAAATATTAATAAATAATAGTTCATTCCCCCGAATCCCCATCCAACTCCCAACCGTCGTGTTACAGTAAAAACAAAAAACGAAGGATTATCAGGATATTTAAAAGGATAAATTGAAAAAAGTATCTCGATCACCCAATAGGTATACTCACATGCGTCTCGGCGTGCACCTCGCTCTTCCGGAACTTGAACAGCACCACATGTCCGTGCGGCAGCGCCACGCACAGGCGCCGCGACTCGGCGCACAACGCCGCCTGCTGCACCGCCAGCGGCGCCTCCTCTTCGGCAACCATGCTGCCCCCGCCCCCCACAGCCCCCGCGCCACCCGCACGCCTTTCGAATACTGCGGATCACCCACCCATAAGGATTGTATCACTGATATGGCGCAATTTTCGGATTTTAAAAGATGATATTAAATCTTATAATATTTTCTTCAATCAATCAAAAACACTTTATTGCACAAAGAAAATACAATTAGATTTGTAATTATATACATACAATGCATATAACGCAGACGGCCTCATCACTATAAGTGATTTCTTACAGGCAACCTTTTTTTTTTTTTAACAAAAACTAATAGTACGATACAATTTGGTGGCGGTTAACTTTGCATAAAAATATTTTGTTATTTATTATATCAAACATATAAATATACGCAATTCATATATAAATACATACATACATAAATACATACTAAAATACATAAATACATACATACATACATAAATACATACATACATACATAAATACATACATACATACATAAATACACACATAAAAATCATATATACATTCATATAGAGATACAATAATGGACTTACATATATATATGCACAAAACAGATATATAAACAGAAACACAAANAGATAAAGTTACACTAAAATTAAACAATAAAATAAAATAAGCTATTATATTATATAAATAAAGCCATATTATATGAGAAACTTAATTAACTAAAAAAAAGATATTTAGCAATTAAACCAATTAATAAATGACTAATAAAGTTACTTTTTAATTTGTCTCTTTGTACGTGAGACTAAAGTTGTTTTATTTATTTTGGTGTCAGTAGCCGTCATTGTCCCTGGTGAAATGTGTGGCGGCCTAACCTCAGAGACACTAGAGATCTTTTTCTTTATGTAATTAGGCTTATTAAAGCAAATGATGAGATGATGTTAATTTGTTTACAGATTGTATGAAGTCATTTAATGGCCGATAGTGTTTTCGCCATTTCAAATGACAAAAAAATATACATTTTCAAGTTGGATTTTTGTTGTAATCATAAGTTTTTAATTATGAAAGTTAAAATTTATAAAAATAATATATTGAATATAAACTCACCCTTAGAACATTTTAATTTGTATAAAATCTGTAATGTCCCTGCGCTCGCGTCCCAAAACTTCACACTACCGTCGGCATGTCTGAAATGTACAGCGTGATAGAGAACCACGAGGCAACTTGAGTATATCCTTTAAGTAGACTATAAAAAACACAATTTACCCTGTAAGTATAATTTCGCTGTAGGAGCACGAGGCGGGCGCCCACTCGCCGCCGTTGATGGGCCACAGCTTCTCGCTGAACCCCGTCGCTTTCTTGTTGCCTTGCCGACCCACTGAGTAGAATGCCGGAATCTGATGTGAACATAAACAGTAAACTATTCGAACACATTCACGAGTGGATGCATATACCTTTTAAAGTTTATGATTTTTGAAAGTTACGCAAGATCTACATTTCACCTTTGCTTCATTTCATCACACGTAAAAGAGAGATTAGAATGAGATTAGAACCTTACATAAAAAATCGAGCGTGTTCATTTTTTATTTACATTTACTAAGTGATAGTGTGATTTATTTATTAAATTTCTCACCAGATCCGAAGGACAGTCTGCAAAGTAACAACAGCATGTGACGGGAGATTCGTGTATGTCCATAGGGTAGGGGTTCTCGAAGCAGGGGTACCCGGGAGACAGCAGGTCGATGACCACCAGGTCGTTCTGTAGGAGCACCACTATGGCGTACGGCTCTTGGTAATCTGGAATGGTAGAGTTTGAATTTGTATAAAAAGAGAAAATAAAGAAAAGAATATTCATTTCATTGATGTGAACTCAGTGGGTGACTCAGTCCCAACTGAGACACAACGATTTGAGTGTTTTTATTTATAATCCCATAAATAGCAAGTAAGACATCAGTGTTTACCCTAAATTAACATTTAGCTATGAGGAAACCGAACCGAGCGCAGCACTCGCACAGTAACTGTGTATAATGTCTCGAGATAGTTACTGGCCTTAGGTAGGAGCGAGGCATCGTATATATACTCGTATATGTATGTATGTAATTATCATCGGTTATGTAAGTTTATAAATGTTATTTTATTTTTATTATATTATAAATTCAAATTCAAATATTTTTATTCAAAATAAAAAGTTACAAGCTTTATGTTTTGAACGTCAAATAATTTACCACTATTTCACTAAAGTTAGTGCCTGAGACCTGAGAAGAACCGGTGCAAGAAACTCAAAGAAACTTATTTTTTTAATTTTAAACAAATACATATTTAACTATTTGTGACAATGATACCTTTGGAACAGATTGGAGCGAGCATTTCATTCCCAAGGCGTGTTATCATTTATAAAATCATTAATTTGGTAATAACCTTTAACGCACAAACGTCTTTTCACAATTTTTTAAAATCGTGATATAGAAAATTCTCTGACGTTTTCTGGGATCCTATTTTAAAAGCGTACACATTGTCCCATAAATGAATTACGGATTCGATGCAATCGAGTCACATGTGCACTAAGTATAAGCTTTTGCAGGATAAATATTTGGTTGAATACCAACTGCATAGCCCCAATGTAAAGCCCCAGGCTGCGCGTCAAACTCGCAGCGAAGAAAGAGAGGACATTCCGGGAGTCGAAGAAACTCCAAAATGTTCTGCCTCTAAGGCTGCACGCCAAACTAGCACGCAAGAGAGAGAGGTCAAAGCCTTTTTCGATACCCGTAATCAACGGGAACAAAAGGGACACCGCGAAGGCGTACTAGAGCACAGCAGGGGCAACATAACACTACCTGACCTAAAAATGGCCAGAAGCCCAAAGGAGCATGCTATAAATGCGTTCATCGAGTTCTTAGCCACATTAAAGGCAACGCGCGAGGCAAACACCAATGTCTGCAAAAAGATCCTTTAGACTTTCCAGAGAGGGAACTTCAAACTCCTGGAAGTGGAACTCGATGAAGCCAAAACCGCCATCTATGACAACGTCAGCTCTCGCGTCATTCACGGAAGCATGACGGGACAGTACATGGCGGCCTATAGCAGCACCAAGGGCTTTATAGGCCTGGTCGAAAGTGCAAGAGTAGACGATCCCCCCAAATTCCTAACATCAGAGAGCGACCAAGTGGTAGTAGTGGCCGAATGCACGAGAGTGATGCTGGACGATAGGATACTCGGAATGGCAAACGCCATTTCAAGCGATCCTGAGCCGGGCGCAGCCTTCGTGAATTGGGAGCTACCAAAACTTTCCTGGGTAAACGGGGTTCCGGGGTGTGGTAAGACAACTCACATTATCAAGCACTTCGATGAGGACACGGAAGTAGTAGCGACAACCACAGTAGAGGCCGCGAAAGATCTAAGAGAGAAGCTGGCGCACCGCCTTGGCACGAAAGCGACAAAGAGAGTGCGAACAATGGCCTCGATCTTAGTCAACGGTTTTCATGAGGGAATAGTTATAAACCGGCTAACGGTGGACGAAGCCCTCATGAACCACTTCGGGGCCATTGTTATGGCGGCCAGACTGTCAGGAGCGAACGAGGTCACACTCATCGGAGATATCAATCAGCTGCCTTACATCGACAGACAAAATCTATTCGAACTAAGGTACTGCAGGCCTAGCTTGACAACCAACATCACATGCGAGTTGCCTTGCACACACCGGAGCCCAATGGACGTCGCCTATGCCCTCGCCGGAGTATATAACAGCATTTACTCCGCAAGCCCCATTGTCCACTCCCTAAAGGTTCTCGGATACACCGACGCGCGAATACCACACTGTAATGACGGCACCCTATATCTGGTCCACACGCAGGAGGAGAAGAGGCAGCTGAAAGACCAGGGATATGGAGCTGGAGCAGGTTCGCGAGTCATGACTATCCATGAGGCCCAGGGGCAGACCTTCGCAGACGTCGTCATCGTCCGAACCGGACGCGCACGGATCCGAGTACATGAGAGCGTCTCTCACGCAGTCGTCGCAGTGACGAGACACACCAACACCTGTGTCTATTACTCTGACGATGGCGGTGACGCAATAGGCAACTTCATCAGCCGAGCGGTGGGCGCTTCATTTACGGAGGTGGTGGAGGCGAACCTAAAAGGGGCAATGTCACAAAGAGACGATAGGGTGATAGAGGCGCTGATCCAAAAACTTAAGGAAGGCGTTCTGCATAAGCCAGGCCAAATCTAATAGGCGAAGGTGTTCTATACATGTATAAAGTAATTATATAAAAGACAATTATATATGTAATGTACTATAATTATGTATGTCAAATAAGTTATAAATGTTAATAATATAATAAAAAAAAAAAAAAAAAAAAAAGTCGGTAGGGGTCTCATCCAACCCCTCTAGTATAAGCTCTAGATTTAAATTGTCCCAAAGTACAGTTTAAATTGTCCCAAAATTAAGTACGCCACATTAATAAAAAAAAAAACTTTCATAAAATAAAAAAATGCACGGGCAACTGTGCGCCCGTGGATGTAGCTGTTAAAATTGAAATAAAAAATAAAAACCCAATGTAAAATCCCATAGGACATGATACTGTGGATGGAGCTGAAGTAAACAAGTCGAGCCGTTTCTAGGTCAGTTAATGATCTAATTTTTTTGAAAAGCTGCTGAGTTAAGTCTATTTGCCAATCCATCAACATGGGGTCCCCGCTGTAACTTGGGAGTCTATGGTGATACCATTCAAGAGTAAGTCAGCTTTAACAATTTCCTGTTAGGTGTTCTAAAAATCATGCATTTAGTTTAGTTAACACTGAGTGTAGTGTATATATCGTTATATATCATGTTTTATAAAGGTGTTTAAGTAACCACTTTCCTTGCTTCCTATCTTTTTCATGGTAAAGGTTGCTTGGTAGAGATCACCAGAGGTGATAAGGCCACCTTTACACCATCATTTTGTTTCTCATTATTACGTTTATAAGACGTATTATATTATTAGACGTATTATAATAAAGCATTAAATAAATAAAATAAATACTTTCTGTGACGTCTCAATGAATAAATATGTATTTGTATTATGATTTGGAAAATAAAACATCTTTTTTTATTTATTGATAATTGTTATTCCCTTGCCTTTACTGTTGTGTTAGGCAGGAGGCAGGGGTCTAGTGTTAAGACACTTCGTAATTTGGAGCCCCAACGTATAATTTCCGAAAAATAGCTCGGTGAGTGCCCTATTGACCTTGGTGAGTGAAATATTTCATTCTCCGGGTTCAGTGTTAACTTTTTTCCTTAGGTTTATAATAAAAAAAATACAGTAGTATTGAAGATAATGATGATATGCCGGTAAATTCTTAAAATGCTTATAACATACCAGCAGCGTGAGGACTTTCACAAAGGGTAACAAAGTCGACGACGCTGTGCTCCATCTCCAGCACGGTGGTGCTCTTGCCGTTCAGCACCGTGATGCTGTGCGTGCGCCCCGCCTTGTCCGTGGGCAGGCCGCCCGAGAACATCACGAGGCTCTCACTGGAATCATGGAAAACCTTAGATTAGTGTTTTATTTTTAATGGTTAAATTGATTAAGTAATAGTTATGAAAAGTAAGTCGTACGTCGTTCGAAACATTGTGTTTTGTCCTGTTACCAGAATGAAGACATGTAAATAGCATTTTCCCTTAAGTGGGAATCGAACCCACGAATGTCGCGTTTGAAATCAGACGCTGTTCTACTGAGCCACAACTGCCTCTTTCATATACTTTTAAGTGAAATTACCATAGACAACCAAGTATATCCAGGTTTAAGATCTTACTGAATCACTTGTGTTAAATTCACAGCTGGATAAAATACTTGTTACGTATACGTATAGTAACTAAAGTACGAGTAAGCTCGATGTCACTCACCCCGTCCTCGACGTCTTCCATTCCAATCTAAGTATAGGTTTGCAGGGTTCCGGTTTGCCATCTTTGTTTGCTTTTGCTGGATAGAGATGACATGAAACATTAGGTATACAAAAATATTATTAGATAAGAAAACTACGTCGTGGCGCTGTGCCACAGCGTCGCTCAGTAGGAAGCTACTCCAAACAGTAAAGGGTACGATTGCTATGCTCTATTTAGGTCAGCTCTTGTAGGCACGCACGGGAATACAAGAGACATTAGTTCAAAGTACCATATTGCAGAATACACTTTACTTTTAAGAGAGGCTACGCTTTGAATCCCGCAGCCAGAATTGAGTTCTCGGTATTGCGGAACTGGGAATTTTCAATCCGGCGGGGTCCCAGTGTTTGCAGGATCCCGCATATAGAAAATTGTATTATTTATATAACGCAAAAAAACTCACTTTGCATGAGAACAATCAAAATACACCGATTAAATTTTAGAAAAGAGAAACAAATAGAGAAAATTTAAATTTTGGCAGAAGAGACATTTCAACAAGAAAGACAGAATCATGCCTTAATTTATTCATTTCGGTTATTTTGCATCTGCGTATTTTAGAGGTAATACGTATGGCCAGCAACATATAATGCCCTCGGTGTCCGCACTAGAAGGCGGTACGCGGTAGGTAGGCCTACTTTCAAATTGAATGGAATGTAGGATCGAGCTCCCACGTGATCTTGCTCCAGTATCATCCATACTGTGTAATCTAAGGCATCATAAGGGAATGATGACACCGTGTCGATGCGTTTTGAGTGCTTCCCGGACGACCCTAGCTTCCCCACTTGGATCTAACGGCCGCCACGCTATGAATATGTGTGAAGCATTGTTAAAGTGCTTTACTATTAATATGTAATAAAAAAATAATTTAATAATGATGATATTTCCCATTTCAGGTAAACAGTAACAGGAAAACATGTTACTGTTACATTCTAGTTGACGGCTCTCGTAGAGGAAGAGAAGCTCTTGCTATGAAATACTACAGCTGTATTGTAAGAAGACGAATGGTTGGCTGCAGTGCTCATGTTACGAGTATTATAGTACCTTAGTTGGGTTAGGTACCAAAATAGTTTAGTTCCACCTGCACAGTTCTCAGATGACATTTTAATAATAATAGAAGAAGAATAAAATATTCCATTTAAATGTGTTTTGCTCATTAATAATAAACATTAACACCTATTTTATAGAAGTTGATGTTCAAGAAATTGTGCTGCGAACTAACCTCACTTTTATCAAATCTCTTATTTCTCAGCTTTCAGATTGCCAAAAATGTTATAGTTTTCAGGGAGGGAATGATGTACCTAAATCTATTAAATTATACCATTTTTATCTCTTTACATCTCTGGGCCCAAAAATGTATGAAATTGTTTCAGTCTCCTTAACATATAACCTTTAAAATTCATCAGTCAAACTATTAGCTAATGATAGTCTCACCATGTGGATATGATAATGACGTTGGTCTCGGAGCCCGCATGCTCCACGTGGCCAACGCGCCGTCAGCATGTGCAGTCATCAGCTTGCCGTCATGTTGCCAGGCGGCCGCCCTGACAGCGTCTCCGGGTCCTCCGGTACCTAGGGAACCTCGCCACTCTGCGAGGCGCGCTCGGAGGTCCCATACGACGACCAGACCGGATTCAAATGCTATTACTAACTGGAAAAGAAAATAACTGTTTGTAAGTATAATATATCTTGCAGTAAATTTCGATGTAAATCACTATTTTTGTACTAATTATTATATTGAACGCATTAATTGAATAAGTACTTTCTGTGCGAACTCACTGCATCTGCGGTCGGCGTCAGGTACCCCCGCGCATAGGGTGTCACACGAGAGACAAAACGGCTTGTAAAGTTACATTAATTAATCCGTTACTTAGCTAAAGTAAAGCAGAAGCATACTTTGCTGGCGTCCAGCGGGTTGTCGCTCACGTCGACGACGGCGCCGGGGTGGTTCGGCCGCGTGCTGCAACAGACAATACACAACATTGTTACAACGAGTATTGGCAAAACGTATTTGAACACGATTGGAGAGAAAAGGCAAGCGAGCGACCCCGTGAGGAGCCCACCCCGCCAGAGGAGCACGAGAGAACTGCACGGTGTCTGTGCATGGAGTATATATCTGAAAAATTACAAGCAAAGCAAACAGGCTTAGTAATTAAATATTGTAGTAACGTTGTTGTAGCATTAAAAACTATTATTAAGCTGAATTTATCAATGTTATTAGTATGATTTGAGCAAACAATGACTTTGACATGATAGTTTGCATTGAGTTGCATTAAATTGCAGTAGTAGATATATATGTTTTAAATATAGGGGAGTCGGCCATTACACAATGTAGCTCCGTAGAGTTTAATTGATCCTAGACGGATCCTAGACGGAAAGCACAGACGGAGAACAAATGTATCTTTAAAATCAACAATGTTAAAAAATATAAGTATATTCGATGGTATTTTAATAAAGAAAGAAGAAAATTGGCAAACTTGAAATGACAAAAAATCAACTTCACGCTATATTCCGCACACCTAGTGTAGTTTTCTTCTGCCTTCCCTGCTGACACTCCAACTGAAAGACACTCCAATCCGCTTAATTCTGGAGGCATTTCATTTGCAAAAGCGAAGAAATGAAAATATAAATGTAAATAAATATTAACTTGAAATGAAAGACGGTTGGATTTTACTTGTACAATATATGGACATAAAGAAAGCCAATCCTGAGCAATATTTATTTATAGGATCTTCAAATACTACAGTTCTGGCTCGCCGCTGACCCAGCCGCAGTCGGCGCCACTTGTTGCCGCCGTCTTTACAGATTGTTTAGCAATTAAGCTTTATTATGTTAGCTGACGCCAATTCGGCGTCTTCACGCTGTATCCCGCTTAGGCAGGGTAACATAGTGTTAAGACACTCCGTTCTTCACTTTCTGCTTATTTTTTTTTCCTGAACTAGTAGGTACTACGTGTAGGCGCTAGCTTTCATAATTCAAGATCAACCGAAAATACTCTATTAATTTTGATTTCCTTTATAGTGTCGAAATATGAGTTTTTTGCGATATAAACGGCCATATGGTCATACGGAAATGAAGGTACAAGGGTTTCAGACATATCTTCAAGCATTCCTGAGATAAGGGCTCTTGACAGACAGACAGACGGAGAACAAAGTGATCTTATAAAAGGAAATGTTTGGGAGCTGTAACTGTTCCTCTGGTGTTGTCAGTAATCACTCACTAGTCGTTACTTGTCATTGAGTGGTCGGGGTCGCGCACCCGGGACCTGCAACTCTTTGCTCTGGCGAGAAGACAGAGGACAGCGTTGTTTTCCAAAATAATATCAAATATTCATGTCCGGAGCTTGGAGCAAGATGTTCATTTAATTTTGCTGTATTTTGTACGAAAAGGGTACTTCTCGGGGGCCTACAATCATCAAGTATCATTTACTATTTCATATAATAACAAGTATATTATACTCGTAAGAGTGCACAATGCGAGTTGCACAATGAGTTGATTATGAGCGAAACCTAAAAGTTCGGTTCAGCTTTTAATTACCGTCTAACCCAAAACATGTTTGAAAGTTCATTTAAATTATAAATTCTTAATAAAATAAAATAAAATGACCTTCATGTTTCTGTCACTCCAGTTTCACCACTGCGCCGTAACGATTGTTAATAGATATATATTTTCGTATCATTATAACAAATAATATACATTTAAAATCAATCCATCATCAATATCCTCGTTTAATCAGCACAATGTTGCTGCACTGTTCTCGCGTATCGCGCTATCGGTAGATAATGCTTGTATTCAGGTCATCTAAGCCGCAGCTTCTAGTCTATTTGGCAATGGACTATGTTTCGGACAGGCCTTGCTTGGGTACTAGCAATACAGATACACGCATGCATATGCACGAACAAAGGCTTTCATCTCGTACATTTACTTTATCGACTTGCCTAGCCCCTTGGCGGGGACGTAAGTAATGACACGTTGTAGCTGCAAAACACATTATATTTGTTACGGTTTTAGAGTGACTTACTTTTCAACTACACGATTCACTCTTTTTAGTAGAAGACTGCTTATAAGTTGCAGATTCAATCTTACTTTTTACTTTAGCTTGCTTCAAATTTTAGTTGCAAAAATAAGTTATTAACCGAACCGTTCATTCATATAACCCTTTTTATGCGGACTTTAAGCTCATAACCACCACAGTCATATCCTTACTGAGTAGCAGCCCACCCGCGTTGACTGTCAGTCAACTGTGTCAAATGTCAATGAATAATTTAATTTACTCGTTCAGAAACAGCCTTAAGTGTTAAGTTATTGACTTGGGTAAGGATTTATAATATTCTTTGTAAAAGAACTGTAATGATAGCATATTACAAAAAATACCCAAAAAGAAACGAATAAACTAATATCGAAATCGAATCCAAAATAATTAATCGAATATCGAATCGCAAATATTTATTGAGAACCTCCTCCTTGTTTTGAAAGTCGGTTAAAAATATTTTTGGTTAGATTTTTCACAAACAAATACAGATTCATTATAAATATAAGTATAGATATGAATTGATATATTAGTATATTTGCAGGCAAACTTATGCCTTGAGTTCATTTGAATGCCGATTACATTTTTTTAATGAACCGATTTTGATGAAACAAACTTTAGATGTTGAGTTTAAAACAAACAATTGGTGAAAGTTTGAAGTAAATCGGTTCAGTAGTTTCAGAGATTAGCGTGACCATACACAGACAGACAAAAAAGAAATTAAAAAAATAATAATTTTTGCTTTATTATTCTTTTTAAGTGTCCCTCTATCCGTTTCAGTCAAAAATACTAAATGAAAATGTACAGGCAAAGTATTTTTACTGTTTTATTATAAGTATAGAATAAATCATCATCATTTATGTGTCAACTATTAATTGCCCTTGCAACCGGCTGATATCCATGATGTGGTATCATGGACCTGTGTAACATGCTACGTATTCATGAGTAGAGTGAGGAGTAATAAGTACTTGTAGGATACGACCGTCTATACACTGTTTTGCAGATTTTCTATTTCTAAGTATATCGCTAATAGAAAGGTCAGCTATCGCCGCCCACGTGGGCGGGCGGCGGTGCCTGCGCGGTGCACACGGGCCATACGCAATGACATTTATGAAAACAGATTTAAATAGTACTCGCGAAACAATAAACTATACAAAAATATATAAAAGATTATTTATTTCAATTTCAGAGGCCGTTGTAGCGCAGCGGCTCAGCGTCAACACGCTATCTCCCGTCATAGCACCAGGTTCCCTCTACCTACTGTGTGCAGCTTCTTATTTGCTTTGTTCTTCTAAAATACTAGATAAAAGTGGTGCTATGCCCATAGATAACTAATGTTTTTGTTTGAACATAAATGCAGAAGTGTAAGTGATATTTCACTTGATATAAGGGGGGCAGTCAAAGGGACCCTAGTGTTAAGACGCGCCGTTCTTCATGTACCGCAAGTATTAACAAAAAAAAAGCAAAACTCGTCGCATTAACTTGTTAGTGGCCTGATCAACAGATAAATAAAATATGCAACATATTAAATATTAAACAGTAATTAATTAAATGTTCCATACATATGTAAACACAAGTACAGTGGACTACAAACGCGAAGGGGCATAATTGATGTCTGCAAATTGGAACTGATAATCCTCGAGGCTCAGCTCCCGCCCGCGCTGCGCGCTGTGACTTATTAAATTATTGATATATTTGACACGGACTCGTACCTTACTTGTACCTACCTGTTGTTATGTACACATATTTCCGTTATTACCGAACACAAAACATACTCAAAGTGTTAAAACTCCCAAAAAAAGATAAAGTTTTCAGTAAATCATTAATAAAACTCAGATTTAATTGGTATATTGAAGGCAACGTCGACCGGACCAGCCCACCAGCCCGGGAACCTGTAAAGATGCGATGAGATTGTCGATTTTTGCAACGCTTTACGAGTACGAGCATCCTCGCTATAAAAATCCTAACCAAAAACCTTTTCGGGGATTACTTCGACCGCATTCATTTAATGTATCTTTTGACGTGTGCTTGCTTTGTGTTTATCTCATTTGAATGAGAAAATCGTATCTTTATTTTTTATGGAAGTTGTATTTAGGGTCGGAGGTATGAGTTGGTGTAAACATTGCAGGGAAGGTAGAGGGAAGCTAGGGAAGCTTTCGCAATTAAGAGAGGGTCGTTTGTTTTTAAATAGGTTATGTTCTATGCTTATATTCCTGTAATATTTCATCTACTTATTTGTTTTTTAAAATAAATTAAAAGCAAAAATGTTTTTAAGAAAAAGCTTTTATTTAAACGCTCTAAAAGGAGAAAATAAAGGTTTTGTTTTAAATTTATCCACTCATAACCTCATTAATACACAATTTATATGATCAGAAAAGCTTGTCGATCAAAGCCGGAATGCTTGCCAACAACGAGATACTTACACTTCGATAGCCTTGTTCCAGTTGACGACGTAGCCGCTGAGCGCGAACGTTTCGATGTTGACGACGTGCACGTTCCCGCGCTCCGTGCCCACGTGGATCCACTTTGACTGCAGCGGCAGGTGGAGGCAGGTTATTCTGTGGACAAATTACAGAAAAACCACAGGTTAACCACAGGTAATCAGTAACAGCAAACAATCACTGATGGTTGCTTGTGTTTACAGACTTCGCCGCTACTGAATGTAACTTAAATATTGCATTGAAACTATTATTAAAACATGTTTATTGGGCAACAAAGAGAAGATCTCTACGCTGCTGTTACAATAATATTATTTCAACTACCGCTACAGCGATAGAGGTTTCTGTGCTAGTTTTTATATTCTCTACTTTATATTATTAAATAAGTCACAGACTATTATTATAGGCATCAATAGACTTAGACAAAAAATTGACTGGGATTCTGTGCCAGCGATTCGCTACTCAGGAGTACCGACGCCCTTTCGTAGCGAAGTTAGTCTTGGCCACCACATATCAATGCAATCACCAAGCGCATGCACTTCTCTTTCCATTCCCGCTATTTGACAGTCATCCACTTCCATTGGTCGGCTGGAAGAGATTTCTTTTAGAAATAAGTCCACCTTTGCTAACTAAACTTTTAATTTAGTGTTTGTTATATGTTTTTATGTGTAATAAAGAATTTATATATATTATTATTACTTGCAGATTATGTAGACTTTAAAAACGCAAAATGGCAAATTCCTCTTTTTTGGTTCCTCTATGAATTTCGAGAAAGAAAAAAATTTTGGGCATGGTCTTCGCAATGTAGAAGGAGAAAATATTCTGAGAACCTGTATTGCGGCTGATCTGGCCATCGTGAATACAAAATCATTTTATCACGTATAAGAGCGGGTCCCACTCAACTCAAAGAGACTACTTATTAACCAGATGATGCCTATATAGGCAGGGTAACTAACTGTAATCGTCATGTTAAGCGTGGAATGCAGTGGGAAGCTACAAATATCTCTGTCGTATGTTTGGATTACTTTTTGTATGATATGTTTCCAAAGAAAGTATGTAATATTGAAGAATCATCTAAAATAACATGCAACATGCAAATTACAAAGCAAAAATAGAAGAAAAGTAGCGGAAATAAAAGTACATTTCAGAGTAATGTATCAGTTTATTCCCCAAGCATCGCCACATTTTTGAGTCAATGTGTGTTGAGTGGCGGAACCCAACGCCGCGCGTCATGTTCTTAGTTAAATTAAAAGCTGCTCCGCTCTTTATACATAATATATCGGATATTGACGTCCTATAATCGTATATTATATAATCCATTGAAAAATGATTATTAGTATTTTTCAATGTTTCAAAGTGTTACTAACACTGTAAAGGTTAAAACAAACGTTTATAAGAGACAAAGGGCACAAAGCGCACAAAACGCGCAAGCTCGATGGAGCCTATTCGAAGCTCGGACGAAAAGGCTAGAAAAACATCGGTCATGCCTATGCCTATACGCACCTATGCTAACGCTTTGTTTCAGCCAGATATATCGTTTTCTTCCATCAATCATACTCTAGATACAAGATTACAATATAAACAAAACATCTAAATATTATTACACACAGACTTATGACATAAGATCATTTCAATAAAATCCAACCTTATAACAATGCGTCAAGACCTAGTTTCGTATAGCGCGTAATGGATATAAAACATTTTATTCCTAATCTATCTATCTATCAAAATTTTCTTTCAACTGTTTTTAACCCTCTGCTATTGACGTGGTTTTCCCAAAGACACCGCGAAATATAAAGTTTGGCTTATTACCACTGATTTTCAAATTTAAGCACTGCGGCTTTCAGTACCTTATCGTAATGGGCTTAGTGTCTGACGGGTGGTCGCAGGGAGCCCACGGGGGCTGAGGGGGAGGAGAGTATCCACGTCAACGTTAAATTACTAGACTACCGTCTCAGTAAAATGGTAATATTTTCTCTATTTCAGATAATGTGTGTTTTTGTATTATTTTTATTTAAATAAACATTTATATATTTATGCTAATATTAAAAATAAAAAATTTAAAAAAAAAAAGAAAAGAAATTAATACATCCACTCCATGCGTGTTTTAGTCCAGACCAACCAATATTCGTTGCAAACATTGGCCAAATAATAAAATATATGTATTTAATTGTTTAATACTGATTTTATAAAGCACACTGACGCATTTCGGCACGTCCGCACTTTTGCCGTTTTTTAGACTGTAATCCTTCATCTAGGGTATAATAGATCGAAGATTTTTATATATAATTTAAATTTTAAATGGCCTCACATGTCTTGTTAAATAAACAAACCCATTTTATAACTTAAAAACTCTGTCACTCTGTCATTACAGAATCTATAAAGAACTCTTAGTACTGTAATAACAAATAACATTAAAAAGCTATTTCTAGTACGATACAGGTAGTGATAATGTACTGAACTCCAGCAGGATTAACTTCAAAGCACTTCCACGATGAGAACTTTTATGCGCGCCGTAAAATGTGACGGATTATGAGGAACTTTGAAATTATTTAAGAGTATTTGACACTCAATGTTCGACAGAGGCAGGCAGAGGTATCGTTGCGTTGTCTCGGTACCAGTGGTTACCTGAATTGGGAACAAACTCTCGAGTGTCTTGTGCCGCATCAACTGCATTTAATTGAATAAAGGATAATACTATTGTTGCGTGCAGTACCCCTCACACAGCAGGGCAGGCTAATTTATATAAAGCGAACTGAAGTTATAACTTCAAGGCCAACAAATTATAAATAGTAATAAAACAAGCGTAGCTTTTCTACTAAGAAAACACGCGACTCGTCCATTACTGTATTAAATTAGCATTTTACGTACGTTAAAAAAGTTTTCGTTTTTGTGACACTTTTTGGGGGTTTAATTGATTTGTTGTAGCTTCACAAGCTGCCATGTACCAGAGTAGGCCTCTGCCTCTGGAAGACCTACTCTTTAGATACTCCGTCCTCCACATTCCGTCCTGAGACACTGTGTGTTAAATGACTGTTTGGATACAAGACAATATGATATAGATAGATGTCCCCCTACAATTATTATTAAATGTATATCATTTTCAAAAGTAAATATAAATTATCAACCATTTTAACTGAAAAATTTCTAATCTACTTTTCAAAGTTAATCGAATACAGCAATCATGAGATAGAAAGCGAAAGCCGCCGCGCAGATTAAATGTTTTCAAAGTATAAACCATACTCGTATGAGTCCAGAGGTGCAGTGTAATTGGAAGTGCAATGAAGTCGAATTGACGGGTGCGTGGACCGCGGGCGAGCGCAATCAGTGCTCTTGTGCCCTCTGCCCACTCTGCTATATGTATCCTCCATGTCGCGAATGCAGGGTGCATGAACGTATTCGACTGTGCTGAGTTAATACAAAGCGAGCCGTTCAGAATTCTACAGAGTGACTTGACACTAGGTTTTTTGTGCCGTTACAGGCGAGACACAGAGGGAAGTTCAAAAAGTATTTTTAGCATCTGATTACATAATTGCAGTGATGAATTCCGTCCAAAAACACACATAGTATTACATAGATGCTTACTATTATTTTTTATTTCAATAAATTTCCGAAATTTACTTCAAAAATTCGAAATTTAACGCTACATTTTGATAATTCAGATAAAACTAACGAAAAATATGTTCTGAATCTTAAGTAAGCCTAGTATTTCTAAGCTTTTCAAACATTCGTGTCGAACCTACAACCATCGCGTTGCAGGAGGAGTCAGGAGGTGTGCTGGCGCGCCACCATGCCCTCGAGGCGGAGTGTAATGGTTGGTAAGTGGTTTGCGAACTAATTCCGTGGAGAGAAGGTTAAATTAAATGAGCTTAAATAAGCTTCCCTCGTGTACTCCGGCAACAAAAGCTTTTCGTTACATAATACACCATTTGTCATGAGAGCGTCGCCGGGGCTAAATTGGAAAATGTCTGAGTGTTCAAACGATAATAGTGAGTTCGATGTCCACTTTATATTTACACTTCAGTGGCAGTAGTCCTTCCACTCAAAGTGGAATATCCAAAACATTGCATACATTTACATTTACATTTTAAGTAATCCGTCCCTGGCCGGACTGGTCCGGCCCGGTCCGGCCCGCATCCAATTATAACAAAATAACGATTCTTTTAGAGTGTTACATTACACGCTATATTCTGCTTACAGCTGGCAGCAAGGTCGGTATACGTACATGTATGAGTATAGGCGCATACAACGTGTACGGTAATGGAGCACCGAGCACTCGCGCTTAGGGAAATGAGCTTTACAAATGGCGCTATATGTCCGCTTAAATTACGATTTATGTTTCGCGAGCGGAGGCGAAAAATGTTGGTTCTGTTCACCAAGTCTATGGTGATGGCTTGTATTGCGTATCTGCGTTGCTTATAGGTTTTGAGTTCAAATATGTTAAGTTGGACTTTATATTTAGGTATCGTTCGTTTTCTAATCGTCTTTTGTAAAGAATATAAGCGGGATAGCATCTGACTCATGGGAATTCGTTATTGTCATTTATTTACTCTGGCAACCAGAAATACGCCACTTAATACACAATGTTTTGTAAATTAGCCACATACGGCGTGATTCCTGTTAATCTGCTAGAACCCATCACGGCGTAGGTGGGAATAGTTTTATAATATATAAAATACTTTGTGGTTTTGGATTTGACGCAAGGAAGATATTTATCTAATCCACATAAACATTTACTAACATAGGCAGGTTTCTCAAAATTACATACGAAGATGTTATATCGTACAATGGACAACAGTATCACATACGCTATATACAATAAATATTGAAATTATCTATACATACAGGATGTTTCAACTAAGACAATCTACGTGTATGGGAGGTGCTAACTGTGTAACATGCTGTGTGCGGCAGGCAAGGAGGGGGCAAGGTGGGGGCAAGGAGGGGGCAAGACAGACAGACACCAAACTAGCACACTCACCCCTTCAGTTCTTTGGTCTGTCGTGATAGTTTGATGGGATATCTGTAACAATGTGCAAACCACGCCTAGTAATGTGCAATGACAGTATTGAAGATTCAAATGTGTTAAATATGTTCGTACATTACTCAATTAGAGTGTTTCTAGTGAACTTGGGTGTGATTGTCTTTCGTATGTATGTTACAACGTATGCAAACTGTTTATGAGTAACGTTCGAACATTTACATTTACATGTAATACCTCGTAAATAAATGTAATAACAGTGCGCAAAATGTTAGTGACCAACCTGAAGAGTTTGTGTTATTTGAAGGTACTCTTTTTGTATATAACCATCATTTACATATGAGCTTGTATATGACGGATGTGCAGTTGACCTTCGCGTTTACAGTCTGACGCTGCGCCACAACGGCTTCATGTACAAGTTCTCGCCGTTATGCAGATACCATTGGTAATTAGTTGCACTGAGAGGTTAGTGGCTCGAGCAGCTTCACTGGCGCCGCCAGGGTGCGGCCATATAACCTGGCCTGGGAGAAAAGTGGAGAACGGAGTGTCTTGACACTATGTTCCTTCTCCCTCCCTAGGATATGCGGGATATAACTTGAAGATAAAAAGAAGACAAAAACATATTTGCTACATATATTATATTATATGCACCTACAGTAGGTAGACGGCACAATAGAGCAGAGAAATGAAAATAATATGTATAAATATATATTTTATTGAGTGTAGATTAGTAGAGCACTGTTTTCCTACGTTTGCGCATGTCGGTACTACTGTATACCGGATGTACGGTTCGTTGCACAAAGTGCACCGCTAGCACATTGTCCCGACAATACTGCAACATGTCTAGGCCGAGGGTGGAGGGTACTGGCCGAATGCGAGTCAGACTTTCATATCGAAGGCCCGTACCAAATTCAGGACCCTGGCTTTTGGCAGGGTCTGCCGGGATTAATGCCAGGAGGAAGAGTTTTTAGTTTCAATTGTTTCAGCAGTCTTTTCTCGTTCCCGTAAGACTTTTAATAAATACTTGCCTTCCCGAACCTACGAACATGTCAAATTTCAACTTTCTAAGTCCAGTAGTTTCATCTGTGCTCTGTTAAATGTCAAAATCTACTTCGCGATCGTCGAGAAACCAACAAACGTCGAGAAACAATTACCCGTTTGCAAAGCTTTACTGATGAAATAACTCTATTTGTCTATTGCAAATTGTTTTAAAAGTGACATTTTAGATAAGTTGCATTTCTATATAAATAGTCGCAGTTCGGAACTTTGTTTGTGTCATTTTCGTACAAGTTTCAAGAAATCCTTGCATAGCGGTCCATTACACTCCCTGCCCTACCAACGCGAGGTAGTCATTCAGTTTGTGCGGGTCACCTTGTTAGCTATGCAAATCGGTTCGTATTTCCCTCATTTACATGCAAATGGAGAATTATTTAAATTAATTGTTTTATTTTGACTATTCCACCGACTAAGGTTGTATTAAACTTTTACGATTTTGCAAAAAGGTTATTATTACTTTTTATAGAGCACCAACAAGCGTGCTAATTGCGACCTAACTTGAACTTACTCAGCAAACATAGGCAGGTATGGTATTCTTTCAAATATTGTGACAGTGAACTATATTTTCACATTACATGCTGGCGTATCAAAAAAAAGAATTAAGAAAAAAGAGAGTAAAATGAATTAAACTCATTTTTCAAAAACATACCGTTCTCTTTGGAACTTCAGTGACTGGACCCGTTGGGCGGATTTCTGACGGAAGGTCCACAGATGGAGCTGGTCATCAGCTGTGGCAGTGACCAGGGCGCCTTCGTTGATGAGGAACTTAACGTGCAGGACAGCTTCCCCGGTCTCATGCCGCACGTGAGCATCTACTCCGGGACCACCTAATCTGGTGATTGGTTCAGGAAAATAATGCGACAATTGCTTGAATTTAGTTAAAAAACGAGTATATATTCCAATAACATTTATATAGAATGACTAACAAAACGTAATATGCCGTTTTATCCTATTCTCTTAGGAATTTCGGGAAATTCTTAGTACTCTCCTACACTTCCGAAAGAATGTACATGACTTATAAAATTAAAAGTTAAGTTTCGTCTGTGCGTCGTCTGTCGTATATAGATGAACGATGGTGCACTACATAACTAAATAGGATTGACGAGGACGAGGCGAAAGAGGTAAGCTACCCTAACCTCCTAAGACAAAACTTGGAGTTAATAAAATTTAAACCATTTTTTTAAGAATTTAATTTTTTAGATGATATCCACATATATTTATAAAACTGTAACTGAGTGACGACGACGCGCACAAACAAAATGACTTGGCTTTCTTAATATATTCATATAAGACAACTAACTTGGGTATTTGATTACATACATACATAAAATATGTTTAAGGTGTGAGGCGTGTATCAATCTGTCTCGCTGTTTCTTCTTATATTTTGTTCATTAATTACGCAGTTTGTAAACAGAATACCGTAGCGGCACAACTTCTCACTCGGTTTCTCACTCGGCACTCCGTTGTGTGTTCGATTCCCACTCGGTGATGAATTATTGTTACTTCCTCGCTGTGGTAACGCAACGTTGAGTTACGCAACACAACACGCGAAGTGGGCGATGTGTCGGGTATTTCACTTAGAGACATTTCAATCGTTCGTTAACTCTGAATTTTGTATAAAAAACTAGTCGAGAAGCTGAAGTTTTTGTTTTGTTGAACGTCATTAAAAATTACTATATAAGAGTTAATTAACTGCGATGTTTTCTTTTATTTTTAATTCATAGGTAATTAGGTTTCTTTCCCCGCTGTGGAATAGATAAATAGCGATCTAGTGACAATTCGAACCGAAAGCAAAAACCGGAGTGTCATAATATTAGAATCTTCCTCTCAGACACGGAACGAAGAAAGGAAGACGCTATTGGCAAGTTTGAAGGTTCTGTGAATAATATAGTGGAATACAACATTTAAATGATTATTTATTTCAGAAAACAGCAACATTTTTTTTGCTGAGACGATATCTATCGAGTATAACACTAAGAAAACATTAGAATATCTCTGCCTACCCAGCCATTTCCGATATAAAGCGTAGAGCTTTAGTAGCGTAGGTTATCTATGTATGTATATGTAGTTCGTCGCGAAGAGAGATAAGAGTTGATAAGAAAAAATATATAAAAAATGTAGAAATCATATGTTGACAGAAATCTTATATAACCCTTCCTTAGCAGTCTCTCGCCTATTTCAGAGACATCGCCGCTGAAGTACGGGAACCTAGAGCCACCTAACATCTAACTAGACTAGGAATCGCACAACACAGGTGTTCAAAATTATAATTACTAGCCCGAGACTGTAAAATTAACCACAAAGGTGAACATAAAAGTAACGTCAATGCAAAAAAATGTAATTCGCCCCGTCAGGGCTCAAACGAGGCGAGGCGAGGGCCGCATGGACTTCCAAATTGTTAGCCTTGTAAAGCAAATATTGGGTTTGCTAAATTTGTTTTCCTCATCTTTTCAACGATCTGGTAGCGTCGTTTAAAAATAAAAATTGACGCAGTGAATGTGCATAATGGATACTAAATATAGATAAAACATAAATTTCTTAACAACATTTGAGATATTTTTTGTATACGCACACAGCAGGGTAGGCAGAGGGAACCTAGTGTTAAGACATTCCGTTCCCCGCCGTAGACCCACGCGCTACAGTCACACCCTTGGCCCGCTGTAGCCTACCTCATAGTATTCATAGATTAGATTGATTTATAAAATTGTTTTTTTTTATTATCACGCCACTGCCTCGCATAGGAATAGTTCTGAGGGTACTTTGTCTACCTAAGCAGGGTAGACAGAGGAAAGCTAGTGTTAAGACACTCCGTTCCTATTAAACGGTACGCACGTGCTTCACACTTTGCGTTTATTGTAATGAATTCTTTGATTCTCCATCTCTCTAGTGCTATTATTTCATTTTGGATGTAGACAGAATATAGATTGGAAACTACAAGGTCAAACAAGTTTATAGACGTACCTATCAAACAAATGACAATACGGAAACAAATGAATATACGGAACTACTTAAGTCGACTTTCACGGAAATGAAAATATTCCTAATGAAGTTAACAGCTTCTACACTTATAACATAAGTAGAATTACAGCCTTTGCCGTTATATTCCCTGTATATTTTTTCATTATATTGTCTTTATACTTTCTCTTAAATTTATTCAATCCGAGTTTTCCGCGAAGCTAAGTTTGTTAACTTTTACAACTCACAAGTTCTATTGACCTCTGTCTAGAGTAGAGTACTAGCTATAAGCGGCATACAGCTCGAAGCTAAAAAAACTTAATAAACGAACAATAAATATTAAAATCATTTATTTTTTCCAAGAAACAGATAAAATTTATCATCCCCTTCCACTCATCCTTCCATTCAAGCGTGATAATTAAGGAGGAATTTATTAAAATTTTGCAAACTCAAATTCATTTTATGCCAATTTTCTTGAACAATTTTTCGAACGACAAAAGTTCTGATGTCATAAGACGGAGTCGACTTACGCGTAATTGATTCCGACTTCGACAGCAGCGATGTGTTTTGAGGTTACTTTTTCATTTACGCGTCCACAATGGTTGACGAACATTTAAAACAAGATATATTTAACCGACGAATAAATTAATTTTTAACAAAAAGAAAAACCGACTTCTAGCAACGAACTAAAAATGAACGAACGAAATGAATGAACGAAAAATAATTTTACAAAGATTTTATAATTTTGAAGCCCAAAAGTGACCCATTGCCACTTCAGCCCGCTAATCCTTTAGGAATGACGTTACATCCCATATATATTCAGACCGGAAGTAGATATGGTAATTCAAGTTTGACTACTAGTATATTAGCATTACAAAGTCAGCTGGTAACTGGTAACTCGCTCGTATCCCGATAAGGTCGTATTTTACGACTATTTTAGGATTTACTATTTCTAACGTCACAATAAGTTCAATTTGTATTCGTGACACTGTTTGGACGGCACCTTGTAGCAATGTGTATTTTAGGCGAAGATTAGTTAGATCAATATAAGTTATATAGAGCAAGGTCAAACTTTATGCTACAAAGAATAAAAATCAAAATACACATAATATTTTGATTAAAAAATAAAAACAAAGTATAATTAGTTTTAATGTTTCTTTAAATTAAATAAAACTTACAAAACACAGCTTCAACAAAGACACAAGTACAAACCATTCACTCGCTTTCAATCTCTCGGAATTAACGAAGGCAATATTAATTTTGGAGCGTTTTCTCCGTTTGACAAGTTTTAATTAGTTAATTAATTGTTCAAATTTGGCGAATCCTGTCGTTTCCAACTAAATTGTAGGTTCAAAGGGTTCGCGAGGAAATTGAACTCTTCGTAATGGCTTCACATGTGCTCGTATGCGTGTATGTACATGGACGCTTTGATTAGGGGAGCTTTGTACACTCGCATGAGCTTGTTAATTGGATACATTCTATATCACGAATCAAATATGTCAATATATTAAATAATATATATACTCATGAAGAAACAGACCATATAATAAGATAAAGCTCGGCGTTAAGTTAAGAGACGGCTCTTTTACGACACACAATTAAGACACTACGTCCCCACTCACCGCTCAGATTTCAAAATATTGCGTATATTTTTAAAATTGTGGGGACGGAATGTCTTAATATTAGGTTTCCTTTTTGTTATATACGGGCTACGGAGTGAAGGTAAACAAAAATAAAGAAAGTTTTATTTCCGTGAACTGCAGACAAAGTCGGTATTTCCGTTTAGTTTAGAGAGACAGTATCATGACATTAAGTAAAATTATAATAAAAAGTCATTAACGTTTATTATTTAATGGAATGTTATTGTTTGTAAATAAGATAAGAAGCATCTGCAGACCGACGAAGGCGCTACTTTGTCGCTGCTGTGCTTATCTAAGCTCATAGCAACCACTTTTATAATATCTGTGATCTTCAGCTCTATAATGTTAGTATAGAAATAAAGAAAATTTTAAAATAATTTTATACAAATAATGGAATACTAGAAAATGTTAAGATATACACAAAACATACAAATCTTAGTGTCACAAGTTATATTTCATTTTTTTAGCTTGGTAGGCAGAGGAGACCTGAGTCCCAGAGTTAAGAAACTCCGTTCTCATTAAGACACTTCCGTAAGCATTGCTTGTTGAGTAGCGAAACCCAACGCCGCACTTTGCTTTTTTACCAGAGCCAGAAACTGAAAAACTGAATATTTCATTTCCTCGAGGGGAAACCAAACTCAAAAACTGCCGTTTGCGCCCCGGCGCCACAACTTACTTCTTACATACTTCATTTCATTTAATATAATGTAAAAGGATACATTCTGAGGTTGCCGCCTTTGTCGCCGATGGCCAGTAGCTTCTGTATGGGGTCCCATGCCAACGCTGTCGGCGAGAACGGAAACCCGTGGCGAAATGTCTGCAACAAGGAAAAATGTACCTGAATAAATATATTACGTTATTTTTTACTTTGATGTTGTTTAATGTAATTCTTAAATGTAAATGACATTTGCTGCAACTTTGTTCTGCACGAGATGAGTACTGCTATATTAGAATATGTAATGCAAATTGTTTGTAATGATGTCGTGTAGATATAATCTTTTTATTTATTTATAAAACGACTTTGTTACAATAAGTTACTAATCTATTTCACTGTGTCGAAAGTCGATTACGTATATTAAAATTATCACCAAGTTCACCTGTGAAAAGGTTATCTCAGAGAGAGCGACTAACAAATAACAAGAGTTTATTGGCAACCGCCGATAAAAAATATGGAATGAGTATAAAAGTCCATGTAAATCTAGCATCGGCACATTCGACCACGAGCAGGAAGAAAGTCGCAATGAAGCTGCTTCTGTTAGCGGCCACCCTCGCCTTGGCCTCGGCCTCTATTCTCAAAGATGACCATCTTGTAATGATCGGCAAGGAGCGTTTGGGTATGTTTAAACATTAATTAATATATATTCCGTGGTCTAGAACCACGGAATATATATTAATTAATATAAAAGTAAATCAGTCAAATCTGTTGATTATCATTGTCTCTACAATGGAGTACGGAGCTACTGACCATTAGATTTTATATGTTTAAATCTCTGCAAATATATAATTACAAAAAATGTAATCTTAAGTTAGTAAAATGTAAATATATAATGTATAGCTTAAGTAGTGGTAGGAATCGTTGTCTGCTTATATTCTATCCTGAGTTGTAATTACTAATACAATTGCTGGATGTGTAGCGTAAGGGTATATTATTACAAATTTAGTTATGAGGAAAATATTTTACTTTGATCCTGTTCCATATTATATATATATTTTCCATATTTTTTCAGTAAACATAGATATCAAGAGCAAGGAGGTCCTTTGCATGAAATTGTTGAACTACATTTTGCAACCTACCGTTTACGATGATATCAGAGAAGTCGCCAGGGATTGGATCATTGAAGAGAACATGGATAAATATCTGGTAAGGATTAACATTATAGTTTTAATTTATAAAAATCGTTATTTTAAAAACACAACAAGATTCCTTGTAACCATTTAAGATTGGCTTTATATCTATTTTGTCAATTTTTTCTTTTTTTTTTCTAATTATTAAAAAATAAATTACAGAAGGTTGATGTAGTGAAACGCTTCATTGAAGTCTGGAAGATGGGCTTCTTACCTCGCGGCGAGATCTTCGTACACAGCAACGACAAGCATATGGATCAAGCTATCTTAGTTTTCCGCATGTTATACTTCGCCAAAGACTTCGACACTTTCATGAGAACAGCTTGCTTCTTCCGCGAACGTATCAACGGTGGTATGTTTGTCTATGCCTTGACTGTCGCCGTATTCCACAGAGAAGATTGCCGTGGAGTAGTTTTACCAGCTCCATATGAAATCTATCCATACTTCTTCGTCGACAGTCACGTCATTAACAAAGCTTTCATGCTTAAGACGAGCAAGGCTGCTAGTGACCCCGTCTTATACGACTATTACGGTATCAAGGTGACTGACAAGAACCTCGTCTTCATTGACTGGCGTAAGGGAGTCCGTCATTTAATAAGCGAAGATGATCGCCTTAACTATTTCACTGAGGATATTGACATCAACACCTTCTATTACAACTTACACATGAACTACCCATACTGGATGGTTGATGATGAATTCACCGTCAACAAAGAACGCCGTGGTGAAGTAACAATGTACGGATACTTGCAACTGCTCGCCAGATATAGATTAGAGCGCTTGAGCCACAAGATGTGCGATGTGCCAATGATGAACTTCCATGAACCTTTGAAGAACGGCTACTGGCCAAAGATCCGCTTGCACACGGGAGATGAGATGCCCGTTAGACGCAACAACGTCATCCTTCTTAACAAGTACAACACTTACGAAATGCAGAACATCGATGATATTGAGAGGATTATTCGTGAGAGCATCGTTAAGGGTCGTTTCGAAAGAGTGAGTACAATAAAAGTACATAATGTTATAGTTCAGAATATTAATGATATATTAAACTTTACAATAGAATTCAAGAATAAAATAAAAACATTATTAATTTTGTTAACTAGCGCGACGGCACCATGGTTAACCTAAGAAAAGTGGAGGACTTTGAAGAACTCGCCAGGATTATTCTCGGAGGAATGGGCTTCAGAAACGATGACGCTAAAGTAATCCACATGATGCACTTGTTCAGAAAGCTTTTGTCTTATGGCGTTTACAACCTCGACAAGTAAGTTATTAAAAGACTTTTAAAACAAATTAATCTGGTCAGATAAATAATATCATAATAATTTAAAACAAATTTAACTAGTCATTGATGAAAATATATATTTCAAAGAACATTTATTGTGATATAATTAATCTAAAAATGTCTTAAATCGTAGGTACACTTACATCCCAACTGCTTTGGATATGTACACCACCTGCCTGCGTGACCCTGTATTCTGGAGAGTAATGAAACGTGTCACTGAACACGCTGTGCTTTTCAAGAAATTCTTGCCTAAATACACAATAGATGAGCTAGACTTCCCTGGAGTTAAAATTGAACGCATTACCTCTGACAAGCTGGTCACTTTCATCGATGACTTCGACATGGACATTACAAATGCTCTGTACTTAGATGAAACTGAAATTCACAACAAAAAATCTGACATGACATTCGTTGCCCGCACACGTCGCCTCAATAACCAACCTTTCAAGGTTACTATCGACGTAATATCTGAAAAGGCTGTTGACGCAGTTGTACGGATTTTCATTGGACCTAAATACGACTGCATGGGTCGTTTGCTCAACGTTAACGACAAACGTCTTGATATGTTGGAAATCGACAGCTTCATTTACAAGCTCGACACTGGAAAGAACACTATTATTCGTAACTCCCACGAAATGCACGATGTCATTGGTGATAGACCATGGACTCGTCGCTTTATGGACTACACTGCTGATGTTAACGGAGGAGTCGACAAGGTCGTGGACAGTTACTGGTACAAACAACGTCTTGGCATTCCTCGCAGACTGTTGCTTCCTCTTGGCGTCCGTGGAGGACTTCCACTTCAAATGTTTGTCATCGTTACACCTGTACGTACCGGTCTGATTCTGCCAACCATTGACATGAAGATCATGAAGGAACGTCACACTTGTCACTTCTCCGCCTGTTTCGACACCATGCCTCTTGGTTTCCCCTTCGACAGAGAAATCGACGTAACTCGTTTCTACACAAATAACATGAAGTTCCTTGACGTGCTCGTGTACAGGAAAGACCTCGGTTTATCCAACAACGTAAAAGAGATCGACATGTCCGATATGGTCATGAAATACGACGACCTCACTTACCTTGACTCCGACATGTTGGTCAGGTGGTCCTACAAAGACGTTATGATGATGAGCGTCGACAAAATGATGAGATTGTAAATTGTATTTCAATGTAAAATATTTATTTTCAAATTAAATAATAAATGGCATTCACATAAATTAACATATTTTGTCTTACTTTAACACTTTACACACGAACTCTAAAGGCTTAATTTAACAATATTTTAACTTAAGTAATCATGCCACAGCGGCCTCCTTGGATCCTAGGATCATCTCTTAAACAGTGCTTATTAACCGACTTCTGTAAGAAATCCTTTTCTTACAGTCATGTCTTACAGTCAAGTCCTTTTAAAAAATAATGATAATCGAATTGATAACCTCCTGGTCATCAATTTTCTGTATTTTTTTAATGTTTCCTCATTACTTTTGACTTGGTGAAGCGATTTTGATATTTTTCCCGAATGGTCCCATTTTTTTTGGTCCATGTTTGACAATGGTATCTATGAGAAAATCACATAAGTCTTAAATTTGCATAAGGTATGTGCGAGACAAATAGACGAATAACTCAATGTCACGCCACCCTATTTTGATGGTTCTTTTTTTATTTGAAAGGATACACTTCAAGAATAATTTGGTGAAAGTATGGTTAGGTTTCGATTATGGGATCCGGTCAAAATTAAGAAAGTTTGTTTTTTTTGGTAAAAAATTGATTATACTGTAATAGTTACAAGCAAAAACTTTTTAAATTTATGTCAGAAGTGAGATTCCTGATCGTTGCATTTCTTTTCAACCAACCTCAAAAAAGAGGATATTCTCAATTTAAACCAACTTCGAAAAAGGGAGATTCCCAATTCAGCCGAATATTTTTTATGTATGTTCTTGTCAATATACCAAAATGTTAATTTGCACAAAAATAATACTAATTAAATGAAGTTTTACATAGGACAACCACAACCACCGCCACCACCATCACCACTCGTTTGAGAAGCATAATCTTAAGATCTACCCATCACTTAAAATTGTAAAATAAATTATTTTTTAAACAAAAAGAAAAACCGACTTCTAACAACGAACCAAAAAGTGAAAAATAGTTTTACAATGATTTTATAAGTTTGAAGTCGGTGTCAAGCTAATGCTACAACAACCTTACTACAATATATAATTACTAAGCCTGTTTGTTTTACTTGGCACCGACTTCAACATTATAAAATCTTTGTAAAATTATTTTTCACTTTTTAGTTCGTTGTTAGAAGTAGGTTTTTTCTTTTTGTTAAGAATTAATTTATTTTCTTCGATACTTTCTCAGAGACTAAATAAATTAAATTGAAAATCAAATTAAACAAATATTTAAATTATAGCTCTATTTTGATAAATCTGACCATGTCATTGATTGCAATAAATTAAAAGCAAAAATCTCCTTTTTAGAGCGTTTAAATAAAAGCTTTTTATGAAAAAGATTTTTTGCGTTTAATTAATTTTTTACTTTACTGTCATCTTATTCAACACATCATTGTTGGAAGGTGGTTTGCCGGTTAGCTACGAATGGTCCAGCTCTTCCATAACCTTCTAATAACACTACTTAAGGCCACGTATGCTCGATCAGCAGAGTATCACGTATGCTCTCAACGAGCCCTTTCTTTTGATACCCATATTGCAGGACATTAAAAACAACTATTTCGCCAATCTTGCGTGGTCCGCCACATTAGATTTAGAATGTCGTCACATTGTCATCCAAACTAAACGTGTATACAAAATTTCATCTCAATCAGTTGAAGATATCTACTTCAAAATTGAGCTCAAAGACCCGAACTCACATATATGTTGACCAGTATAAATATAAAAATAAAAGTGTTTCACAACAATTGTCTGAAGTTTGATTATAAATGTGACGGATTTGTAATGTGAGTAGTGTCACTGTGAACACTGTCGAAGTGTCTATACTTCGAATACTAAAGTGCTAAAAGAATTTTTAAAAATTGGAACGTAACACATCTTTGATAATTGCTAGAGAGCAAACATTGCATTTAAAATATATATTATTCTTTCATTAATTTCCAAGCTCACTACTTTATTATTATCTTTTACTTGCGATCTTTGACTAATAAGCGATGCGATATTAAATAAGCACTTTCATGTAACTACTTTTTGTAGCAACATTTTTATAGAGCATCTAATAGAATTGTAAAAATTGAAGAAAGGTGAATTCTTTATACGTTACGTAAGATATGTTAGGTTATGGAAACCTATTAAGAATAATAGGTTTTATATTAAAAATATATTATTTTATAGCGCAGTTAGTACGTTATACGAGCACGAAGAACATTGTTTTTATTGATAACTAGGTTGTCCGTCGACTTCGCCCCCATGTATAGCATAACTACTGCCATTAGTTTCTAAGATTAGCGAGTTCACCCAAATAAACGTTTCTACTTCATAATATTAGTATAGAAGTAATTGCTGTTACGTTACTCGATGTCGGAATACTGGGCGGCGGTAGCATGTATTATATAAGTACATATTCATTCAACATGTATTATATAATTATAAAAAAATATTTCGCAGTACACTTTTACAGCCAGCTGAGAGCGACGCCGTAACCATAAAAGAGGATTAAATCGCGTGGACATCGAACAGCAATTATTGGACATGAACAAAATTTCATGAATATAACATTTAACATGTGGAAGGACCGGCCCGGCAGGACTAGTAAATGTCAATATACTATATAGAATACTAGTAATCGCCCGCTACTTATTTCGCGTGGACACGCAAAATGAAAAATCCCAGCTTAATGAACCGATTTTGATGAAACAAACTGTAGATGTAAAGCTGAGTTAAAACAAAGCAATTGGTGAAAGTTTTTAGTAAATAAGTTCAGTACTTTCAGAGATTAAAGTGACCATACATACATACAGACAGACAGACAAGAAATAAAAAAAAATTTTTGCTTTCTATTATCCTCTTTAAGTGTCCCTCTATCCATTTTAGTCAAAAATACTAAATGTACAGACAAAGTACTTTTACTGTTTTATTATAAGTATAGATATATAGTTCAAGAGACCATCGCTCACCTTTAGTCCCTCCCTACGAGTAATACCTCTCGCGCAAATCCTAATTCACGACGCGCTCTAACGAAAACAAAACATTCACGTGCATTAATTTATTGGACAAAGTTTCAACATACAACGAAATTATTAAAAATGTTATATTGCTGAAATATTCATATTCACGAGGCCATTGTGGCGGAACAGTTATAGATGCGATCCCGAGGAAATCAATTACTTTTATCTTGCCGATGTGGTGGACTTCATACGCGTATAAGTTATTTCGTACGCTGTACCGAAGTTGAAGGAACCTAGTTAAACACATTTCTATCTTTATCTCTCCCGAGTGGGAATGGAATCCACAAACGTTGCGTTTACAGTCGCTCCCTTTCTCTCCTCCCACCATGGCATAAGTAGGAAAGAAAAGGGAGCAGCAGCAAGCATCGCAAATCTATACTTAATATCATAAACATGAAAAAAAAAAGCTAAATAAAATGAAGAAATAGCGCCAAGCGGAACATTCGCGTTCCTATCGGATATCGTTCCTTTCCTTCTGAACAGCATGACGTCACGTCGTTGTTGGTAGAAACAAACGCGGGTCGGGGAGTTATGTTGCAGTGGGACAGCGTGACTATCAACGCAGTGGCTGTGAGTCCGATCTCCACTCGGGGCGTCGGGGGAATATTTGCATATTTTTGTCACATCCGAAATATAACAGGGTAAGTAGAGGGAACCTAGTGTTAAGACACTCCGTGCCCCATGTTCCGCCGATTTCTTTTCGAGTCATTACGTGTTGAGTGGCGGAAATCACCGCCGGGCTATTGCCTTCTTACTAAAACGAAGAAATACAAATATTAATAAATAAAAATTCATTGCCCCTAGTGGGGATCAAACCCACAACCGTCGCAGGACAGACACACCCTGCGCGGACAGACACACGACAGCCTCGGTTATCTTTAAATTAATTTTATTTTACCGCTCAGGTACTTAAAGCGCAGCGTTGAGCTCCGCCACTTAACACATTTCGATTAGGTGGAAAGTGGAGAACAGAGTCTTGACTTTAGATATCCTGTGTCTACCTTGATATATATATATATACACACATATATATGTGTGTGTGTGTGTGTATGTATGTATGTATGTATGTATGTATGTATGTATGTATGTATATGTATGTATGTATTTTCTATATATTTTTTCTTTTTTTAAATTCTCATGATGTAGTGGAATGTAGTGTTACTTATAATTAGGGCATCATTTAGTATAGATTTGTGCATGTTAGTGTTATTTTAATGTAAGAATGTATGTATTGTTAGTAACCTTAATAAATAAATAAATATGCGGAAAAAGGTAAAGCTGCCTAAAATTATTTTCGATCGAAAAAAATCGCAGGTATATTTTATTTGGCTAGAGTGCTGAGGAAATCATTTTGGAAAGGCATGGCTTCTTAACCTGATATTTTATAAAACTTTTACTTTGATTGATATTGAAGGGAAAGGGGAAAATTTCTTCGTAAAAACTATTTGGCTTAGCGAAACAAAAATGTACACAGTATTATTCAAAAACGCAAATTGAAATTCTGTCACTAAAACGAAAAAAAATTTATGAATCTAGAAAATTTTAATAAAAGCCTAACTCAAAACAAAATAAAACCACATTCTATGCTACGTTCAAAATTTCACTGATACATTGATTTCCTTTTATAAGCTTAATGAAGCTGAAGAGAAGGACTGAGTGCAGTTGCCACATACGGGGTGCATGTGGCAAAGGCAGACTAAACCTAGTGCTAAAACACTTCGTTTCTTACACACCGCCCAGTTCTCCAACACGTTAACCACTGGTATTACCGGAAGAACGCTATCGGTCATGAAAAGGCGAACAATAAATAAACATGAGCCCCTATCCCGCCCGGATGCTCCCATTCTTTCATTTTCTAAGAGATCCTACTAGCAGATACCTTTGCTATATCGTTTACACACAAAGAGGGTTTGTTTTGAGCTTTTGCTTTTGAAAATAATTATTTTATGGTATGAGTTAATGCATAATATATGTATACTCGTAGTGGAATAAAATCTAATTTAAAATTATTTTTTTAGGCTTCATGGTGTACGGCGGGAATGGCAGAGAGTATTTAGTGTTCACAAACTCCGTTCTCTACGCGCTTTTCAATTTTCGAGTCACGCAATACTCCATTGGGTGTTGAGTAGCGAAACTTGGCTACTAGAGGATAAGAATAATCTAAAAATAGTAATTCTTCTCTTCACAATTTCATTGTGGCATGTGGCACACGTCATTTCGCACCGGCAACAAGACAATGCGTCGAGTTCCGCCACTCAACACAGGGTTTAATTGCAATAGATTGATGCGATCCGCGTTTTCATACAACCCACGCAGCTTTAGGCAATCTGTGAAGCCCTAAGGGATTACTGTCACGTCTCAGTTCACGTCATTGCAATCTCATCTGCGTCCATTGTCTATTCACCGCAGAGCAATACGTTAAAACCTATCGCTTTTATACAAATGCTTTTTGAATAGCCGGTTTTACAACAACAACAACACAACAACTACAATAACACAACAACAACAACAACTTTTGTTTCGATTTGTGTTTAAAACACATTTGTAAATCAATTGGAATAGAAATGTACGTACACGTGCACGTACTGAGTGCGGCTGTTCATTGCCTTACAGTCACTAAGTAATATCCAGTTTCTGTGATAATGTTGACCATGACAGCTTTTAATGACTTTTTACACTTTGATTATATTTCATTTTATGTTTAGCTGAATGTTTTGTCATATAGATGTAATGTGATTTATATCAGGGTTGGGTTCGAATAAATCAACTAAATTTGTTTCTCTCTTACTTACAGTCTATATTACAATAAATATTATTAAAAGCACAATTACAATATTATACAAATGTTGCAAATTACCTGTAAATAAGAGAAACAACAATTAAAGTCAATGAGTCCCTCAACGTCTCTCTCTTTTATCTATTATTTTTATCCAATTTGCTTTGTTTTATAGTTATTCATCTTACATTTTTCATTCCTTCGACGTGGCTGTCAATTATTAATTATAGACATCCGACGGATACGGCACGTAAATGTTATCAAAAACCTTCTCGACAACAAATATTTTTCCCATATGCGTAAAAATACAAATATTTATATACAAAAATATTGAACTGCTGACCCTTAGACTATCTCATCGTCTATTTGTTATTTACCAAATGCGAACTCAATGACAACGGCATTAAAGTGCCACAAGTTGTGGGGAATTGCGTAAAAAAGTTTACATAAAACACAAAACCCAGCCTCTTAGGGAAATGTTCTTAAAAAGTTCAAAGAAGATTATTGAGGGAAGACAAGCCCAAAAATGTGCAAATCGAGAGACGCGGCTCGGAGCTTAAGGGTTCTAGAAAGGGTTGGATGTCTAGCTGGATTTACAGCGATTTTATTTATTAAAAATATTGCATTTTTAAATAAAACCCTTAGATTTATATATATCCCGAATTTTCATTTTTGTACTGTCTTTTTAAATATATACGAGTAGTGAATTTATTCAAACTTTTATTATATATTCCATTTTATAGCTTATAGACGTCAGGAATTTTTTAAACAACTACTAACTACTCCACAAGTACGCGTAGCCACAAGGGCTATATTGGCTGGTACATAGCAGTGTGCTTACAAAATTCCTTTAAAACTCAATAATATATACAGTTCTAGTTCTAAACAATTTTTCACGATTCAAGAAGATTCGAACCATGCACTCTTAACTCTGAGTAAGAGTATTTCCCTAATTTATTACCAAACTTATTTCACTCAGAGACGTCTATTAACAGTAAACAAACTCCACTTAAACTCTAATTGACATCTCTAAGTATATAAAAAAAAATAAGTAGCACTCCGCTACAACTGGCTCTATATCGAAAAAAGAAGTTCCCTAAAGACATCAGGTTATTTTTCATGCGGCTAACCGTCCCCGAACAAAAGACTGTCAACGGAGACATTTACCCTTTAGCGTCGCTCTAACAAGTGTGTGAGGACAGAGGATGGGGATGGGGATGGTGATGGGGTGTAATAGTGGGTGCGCTGTAATTATTGTAAGTAAGAGTTATATTACGTTTTAAGCTGAAGTAGTTGTCTTATAACTTTGTTATATGTTTAAATTTTGAATTCGAAGTATATGAGAAGTTTTAGTATCATCAGCTATTATAACAATTATGAAATAATATTCTCATATTGGTAACAATACGAATAAAAAATATATTAATAAATAGCAAAATATGACTACGGTATAAACTAGTAAATTCCGCGAGGTCTGAGATCTGAGTTTTTTTTTTCTTAGTTTTTTTTCGCTTCTGGCAACCCCGGTGCTAACGGCTGATTCCGACTGAGAATTTTAATTTAATTCAACTTTATTCAATTTGAAGCCCATTTCCACAATAATTGTTTAATTTAATTAAGCAAATATTGTTATTTACATAATTATAATAGTTTTTATGTTTTAAATAGATTTTATTGTGAATTGTAAAGTATTCTTTGTGTAAGTGACTGGAAGTGTGCCGGCATAATATTTAGGTATATTTTACTGTAAGTACGCGTTGTTATCATTGTTTTTAATTATTAGGTGCTATAGAAACCATATAACGTTGATTTAATTGCGGTTTACTTGCGTTAATTAGTAGTTAAAGCTTAGTTTTCCGTCGTGCATAAAACTACCCGTTATTTGCAAATAATCCAAATCCTTAACGTTACTCAAAAATCCTTTATTCAAAATGATGACTCGCAGAGCACTATCTCGTCAGGAGGAGTCCAAGCTCCAACTGACTTTACAAGAATTAAAAAACTCTAAGGATTTGTGTGCCCAATTACAGTGTGAAAGGCAAGATAATGAAATAGAACTTTTACAGTTATTAGATAATAACACTAGGCTTAAGAAAGAAATGACTGCTATACACATAGAATTAACAACAATTGTAGAGGAACGGGATACTCTCAAAAGCTTAGTAGATAAGTTTGACCGGTGCAGTGATGAATATGAGCAGGCCCTTATTAGGATAACTACCTTGGAGCAGGAGCTGCAAGAGGTTCACACACTCATCACTCACCTGCAGGAGGATTGCTCAGAAAGCTACCGTGCTACATTATATTAGTTTATATAATGAGTTAGTTGAGGGTGCCCCACAGTTGGTTTCTCCTGTATTGGACAGACATAGTCACTCAATTATTGATCTCACCAAGGATGACAGATCATTATTCAATCTTAAAAAAGCAACAAGCCTGCCTTACTGCAGTAGAAACAAACTAAAAAAATACATAAAAATCAATAAGTTAATTATCAAAACCAAAAAATTAATAAAACAGCATAGTTATATGTCCAAGTGTGCAAAATTAAGTAAGGAGAAATTAGAACTATATGATGATTTAGAAATATGCACAGTAAAACTAGATAAGTGTAGGTTAAAGTATGAAGCTGATACACAAGCACTACAAAGTGAAATAAATTATTTAAAAGACTCCCTTGACATTCTTAATAAAAAGTATGTCACTTCATTGAACGAAATACAAGTATTCCAAGGCGAGGGAAAATCTTATTACACTGTCCACAAATAACACTGAACGTTTTGATTCTTTAATCAACAATCACTCTTGTGATTGTGCCCGTTCATCACAGATATCGCCTGCAAGTACTCCGGTGTGTGTCCCCTTCACCAACCCCTTGTGTGACAGCCTTCATAATAATAGTAGTAGTAGGTTCAGGTCACAGCAGTCATTTGGTGCATCAATTCATGAACCTAGTTCATTAGTTAATGCACAAAACATAGTTTTATTTAGTGATGATATTGGAAGGAATATAGGTTCAAATTTGAATTCTTGTTTACTGGGACAGTCAGCTATTAGTTTTTGTTATCCGTCAGCATCCTTTGAAGTTCTCATGCAAAGAAATTTAAGTCATAAATTTAATAAGTGTGACAAACTTGTTATATTACAAGTTCTTATTGTGAGAACTTGTAATATAATTTCTTTTTAATTTATCTATTTTTAATTTCTTATTGTGAGTCATTATTAAACTTAGATATAAGTAAAATAATTTTGTTTACATTTCCTTATTGTAAAAATCAGTCAGAAGCGAAAACTAATTATAGATTTAAGCTAAACTCTACTCTGCACACCATAAGCACATATAATGACAAATTACATTTAATTGACACTAACAAAATAGTTAGTAAAACTTTATTTTTGACTCAAAGTAAATATTATTTTAGTCATAGGTTTAAGAGACAGATAGCTTCTGTGCTATCTTATTATTTTGATTTATCAGCCAAGAACTTGGGTACTACTTCAACTGCTTCTATTGAGCAGACTGACATTGCAATTCATTCTGACATTATGTCTAATAATTTACACTCTGTTGACATTTCTCAACATTTAAATTAATTTCTCAGACAACAGAGGTAGCAACCTCTAGCTCTAATTTATTATTAAATATTCCTTTGATCCAGCTAGCTTTACAATTAAATTACAATGATAATGCACACTGCACATCATCACAATATCCATGCAAAAATAATAATAAAAATGTTAAGTCTATTAGATTAGTTCATCAGAACATCCGTTGCTTGACGGGGGGCAAGCAGCTAGAGCTGGAATTATTCATGAACTCGGAAGAAATTAGTATTTTGTGTATTACTGAACATTGGTTAAAGGTGAACCAGCTCATGTTTAATTTCAGAAACCACCGGGTAGGAAGCTCATTCTGCAGAATCAACACAATACACGGGGGGTCGCTTATTATATTAAACAAGAACCTTAAGTTCAAGGAACGGAAAGATATTGTGTCCCTTTCTGTAGAATGTTCTATCGAATTAGCGTGTGTTCAACTAGAGCAATTCATTGTTATATGTGTATACAGACCTCCCTCCGCTAATTTAAAATTATTTCTAGAAGTAATGGATGAGGCCTTAAGCAAACTTACCAAGTCGGGTAAGCCTTTGTTAGTGTGTGGGGACTTTAATGTTAATATTTTGGAAAGTTTAAGTCCCACCATTAATTTATTAAGTCTTTTTAAGTCACAC